>CM042175.1:55799950-55809950 GCA_023376005.1 Doryteuthis pealeii | reverse complement strand
GGAATGTCTCGTATTAGATAAGTTTGCCTTTTTAGCGAATTCTCCCTTGACATCATCATCATCATCATCATCATCATCATGTGGAACTAGTAGCACAGATATCCATGACAATCTCTCGACAACCGTCCCTATCGTTAATTGTCCTCGGTAGGTCCTCTGCACAGCATTCATTATCCGCACAGAGTTGGTCAATGTTGGTCTTTGGTGGACGCTCTATCGACTGAGTTAAACTCGTCCTGAAGAGAAAACGGAGAAGGCATTGACGGTATCATCGCTTTTCTGGAGACATCATCATCTTTTGGGGGAAGCTCCAACCACTTGTCACACCCACCCACACCCCACCCCTACCTTTTATCATTTTTTCCCCATCTTCTTTGGATTCGGCCGGATATCTTGTGTTTGTCCGACAAACAAATATTCCACGGTGACAATTGAACGGACAGAAAGAGACGAGATTTTCTTTGTTCATTTCTTTCTTTTCTCATTTTTTTCTTTCTTTTTCTTTTTCTTTCTTTTTTGTTTTTTGATTTTTCTTTCCTTTTATCTTTCTTTTTTCTTCTTTTCTTTTTATTTTTCTTTCTTTTTTATTTGTTTTCTTTTTCCTTTTTTTATTCTTTTTTCTTTTTTTTTTTCTTTTTTTCTTCTTTTTTTTCTTTCTTTTTCTTCATTTTTCTTTCTTTTGTCATTCTTTCCTTTTTCTTTTTTCTTTCTCTTCTTTTTTTTCTTTTACTTTTTCATTCTTTTTTCTTTCATTTTTCTTTCTTTTCTTTTTGTTTTTTCTTTCTTTCTTTTCTTTTCATTCTTTTTTCTTTCGTTTATTTTTATTTTTCATTCTTTTTTATTTATTTCTTTTTTTCTTTTTCTTTCTTTTCTTTTTCCTTTTCTTTTCTCTTAATTTCTCTTTACATTTCTTTCATTTCTTTTTTATTTCTTTTCTTTTTCTTTTTTTCTTTTCTACATTCTTTTCTTTTGTCTTTTTTCTTTTTCTTTCTTTTCTTTTTCCTTTTCCTTTGTTTTCTTTTTCTTTCCAAAAAGCTTTGGTTGTTTTTCTTTTTTCTATCTATTTCTTTTTTTTTTTCGTTTTTCGATCTCATTCTTTTTCTTTCATTTCTTCTTCCTTTTACTTCACACGTTAATATTTCTTTTTCTCTCTCTAATTTCTTTTCTTTCATTCTTTCTTTCGTTTCAATTTTTCTTTCTTTTGTGTTTCTTTTTTATCTCTGCTTCGTACATTCGTTCATTCATTCATTCTTTTTTTTCATTCCTCCTTTCTTTCCTGGCCCTCTGTTTCTGGTTTGTTTCGTTTCATATTTATTTTTGTCTTTATTTATTGATGGGGGACGGGCGATTGTAGTGTTTTTTTTTTTTTTGGGGGGGGGGGGCTTTATAATATGAAGGCGACCGAGTTTGGCAAGAAATACCTGAAGAAGTTCAGGTACTCATTGGTCGAAACGTTGCAATGTAATGCTATGACCTTTTCTCCAAATCTTTTCTTAATGTTTAAGTGGTACAGCCATATAGTAGTACCGACGGAGCTACAACTTGGAAGAACTTGGAAGAACTTGGACGAAGCTAATTGCGTTTCACATAGTTCTCATAGTCGTTGTCAAAGATTTAGATACAATTATTCTCCCTCCAGCTATGGGTAAATAGTAGAATAGACTGGGCTTTATGGCAACCAGTATAGAAAAAGGAAAACCCTGAATTCAAAGTAAACGTTTTTATCATATGGGTGCTAGAAGGCGGTGGCTGAGGGTCTACATGTCCTGGGAATTATGTTAAACTCTATCTGATGGTGAGGTTCCAGTTCTGGAGGTTTGGGAAAGGTGGAACACCCCTTCATCACCATTGCTCCCTGGTCCACTTTGATCCGGAGTGGTAGTACCTGTTAGGGTCCCATCTATGGGTTAAATAGAAAAAACTAAGTGAGTCTTAAGAATGAATTGATTTCAAAACTTTATCGGCATTAAATGACCCACTGAGGTTGATTTGCCGTAAAACAAAACAAACCAAACTAAATCAAATACATAGCCAACAAAATAAGTCTACCTCACTCAGATGTTTTATAATCCTTGAAAAACAAATTGAATAGGAAAGATAACTTTTCATTTAAGAGGTTTGAATTCAGGTCTTTCATTCTCCTACACTGGTTGCCTAACCAAGATTAAAGAGCGCAGTTTGCCCTACTATTTACCCATAGCTGGAGGGAGAATAATTGGATGCATACCTTTCCCAAGGGTATTAGCACTATGCGAACTGTGGCTTCATCCAAGATTTAAACTCGGGTTAACTCAAACCAGTACAAGCCCCTAGCACCTATATATATTTACCAACCCCTCCGCACGGGCAGGATATGACACAAGGTCAATTTCTTAAGCGGAGTTTAACAGGTTTGAATTCAGAGTTTTCCTTTTCCTAGACTGGATGCCTAACCAAGGTTAAAGAGCCCAGTGAAATAAATCACTAAATACGCTTGAGCATTTTCTAGTAGTGACCACGTTTGAATTCAGAGTTTTCCTTCTCCTAGACTGGTTACCTAGCCAAGGTTAAAGAGCCCAGTCTGCCCTACTATTTACCCATAGCTGAAGGGAGAGTAGGTGGATACATAACTTTCCCAAGGGTATTAGCATAAAGCCCTAGCACCTATATGATTGTTCCAACCCCTTTGCCCTAATAGGAAACCCTCAACCCTTTTATCATATATGTGCTAGAAGGCAGTGGCTGATGGTCTTAATGTCCTGGGTATGATGTTAAGCTGCATCTAGTGGTAAGGTTCAATTTCTGGAGCTCTTAGGAGTGTAGAGTACCCCTTCATCATAATTACTCCCAGGTCCACTCTGGCCCGGACTGGTAATAGCTGTTAATAGTGGAGAAACTCTTGAACATTTACGTTTTTCTCTTTAGGGAATTAGCACTTAAAGTTCCCATATTTACCTAAGCTAATCTTAGTAAATGGCTAAGGAGCCACATATGGTGTAATCCTTAATGAGCTAGACTATCGGACTATTATTAATGAGTTCGATTCTCACCAGGTGTCCCACATTAAGCTCAGCAAATTGGCCATAGAGCCACACGTGGTATAATGGTTAACAAGATAGACTATCGGACCATTGTTAGTGAGTTCGATTCTCACTGGGTGCCCACATTAAGCTCAGCAAATTGCCATAGAGCCACACGTGGTATAATGGTTAATGAATAGACTATTGGACCATTGTTAGTGAGTTCGATTTCTCACCGGGTGCCACATTTCTCCGTGTGCCAAACAAAACTAAGCTCAGTAAATGGCCATAGAGCCACACGTGGTATAATGGTTAACGAGATAGACTATCGGACCATTGTTAGTGAGTTCGATTCTCACCGGGTGCCCCACATTACTGACCATGTGTCAAACAAAACTAAGCTCAGTAAATTGCCATAGAGCCACACTTGGTATAATGGTTAACGAGCTAGACTATCGGACCATTGTTAGTGAGTTCGATTCTCACTGGGTGTCCCACATTTTTAACATTGGGTCAAAACTAAGCTTAGTAAATTTTAACCATCATATCCTACGTGTTAGGTGGGGGGATGTTCTACACTAAAATTATGCGCAATATGCAGTTATAAGAACTAAATATGCAGTAATAAGACAAAAACTTCAGGGGGGGGGGGAGAATCTCTCCCCACCCTACCCCTTTCTCTTAATTACCGAAATATAATATTTCAGGTATGTTTCATTCCAGAATTCTCTAGGGGCCATTCTGGCGTACCGGGCCGTGAAAGCACCAATCATCTCAATCCGTAAATTTTGCAACTCACCACCAATAACTGTGTCATAATCTGATTAGATTGGATTATATTTGTTTATTGATATATAATATATATATATATATATATATATATATATATATAATATACCAACCCTCCGCACAAGCAGGATGTGACACAAGGTCAATTTCTTAAGCGGGGTTTAACAGGTTTGAATTCAGAATTTTCCTTCTCCTAGACTGGTTACCTAACCATGTTTAAAGAGTCCCGTCTGTTCTGCTGTTTACCCATAGCTGGAGGGAGAATTGGATTCATACATTTCTCATGGGTATTAGCGCCATGTGAAATGCAAACAGCTTCGTCCAGAAATTGAATTTCTTCTCTCATTGTAATTTTTCCTTCTTTTTTACTTTTGTCTTGTTTTTCTTCCTTTGATACACTTTTTTATTATCCATTTTCTTCTTCTTTTCACACCTTTTGAGTTTTTCACTGGAGTCTAAGTGACAACAAGTCTCCCCAGGTCTCCAGAATTCTTCTAAGTACTTCCGCCGATTGCAGCAATGCAGTGGTCTGGATGGTCTCAATTCTTCCTCTGATTTCCAGATCCTCCAGTCTTTTTTCCAAGTTTATTGGAATCGTTCCAAGTGCACCAACTACAATTGGCATCACTTTTACCCTCATATTCCACAGCTTTTTCAATTCTCTGGCAAGGTCCAGGTATTTGTCTGTCTTTTCGCTTTCATTCATATTCACATTGTGATCTGTTGGAACCGCAAACTCCAACAGTTGGCACGTTCTCTCTTTTTTTCTTTTTTTCTTTTTTTTTTTTGTTGTTAATTAACAGTAGGTCTGGTATCCTGGCTGAGATAGGATGATCCGTTTATATCTCAATGTCGCAGAGAATTTTATGCGTTTCATTTTCAAGAACAGATTCTGGTTTATGCATATACTACTTTGTTGTATAGTCAAAATTTAATTTTTTGCATAATTCCCAGTGGATCACATTCCCAACCCGGTCGTGCCTAGTTTTGTATTCCCGTTACAGCTGATATTGTTGTCTGCCATAAGTAATCTGTCTTTGCTATTATTATTATTATTATTATTATTATTATTATATTATTATTATTATCAGGACCTGTGGATATATCACTGTATGGTAATTTAATTATGAAAACATTTGATATGTTTACTTAAGAACTATTGCTAAATAGTTCAATATGTAAAAAGTATAATAATCGTGATTTAACTCTCTCTCTCTCTCTCTCTCTCTCTCTCTCTCTCTCTCTCTCTCTCTCTCTCTCTCTCCTCTCTCTCTCTCTCTCTCTCTCTTAAAAGGGAAGGGGTTATAAAATGTTTATTTAAATTCCAATTCTTTTTTTTTCTTTATTGATTCAATTCAATTCGTCATCGATGATGGCTCTTTAGTGATCAACTGATCGGAATATTGATTGGGTGTTGAGTTCTTATTCTTGTTTTTGGTTGCATTTACCTTCCATAATATTCATTTCGTTTGAGGCGAGTTTGAAAATGACCGATGTAATAATAAGTGCTAGGCTAAAACTATGGAAGACGGGAAAGACCAAAATAAAGAAGAAGAAGAAGAAGAAGAAGAAGAAGAAGAAGAAGAAGAAAGAAGAAGAAGAAGAAGAAGAAGAAGAAGAAGAAGAAGAAGAAGAGAAGAGAAGAAAGAAGAAGAAGAAGAAGAAGAAGAAGAGATTGAAGAAGAAAAGAAGAAGAAGAAGATTGGAAGAAGAAGAAGAAGAAGAAGAAGAAGAAGAAGAAGAAGAAGAAGAAGAAGAAGAAGAAGGAGGAGGAGGAGGAAGAGGAGGAGGTCGTTGTGTTTAAAGAAGGAAGGGTAGAAGTGATGAGAAGGGAATGAAGAAAAATACTAATGAGTGAGACGAACGATTTTCACGATATAAAAAAGAAAAAAAGAAAGAAAGAAAGAAAGAAAGAATGAAAGAAGGATTTGGACGGAGAATGAAAGAAAAGGCGAAAAGAGAAAAAATGAAAAAAATGAAAAAGACAGAAAGAAAGTAGGGCAGAAAGAAAGAGAGAAATAAGGAAAGAGAGAAAGAGAAAGAGTGAGAAAGAAACAAATAAATTGAATAAAAAGAAAGAAATAAAGAAAGCAAAATAGAAAGAAAAAGAAAAAAGAAAGAAGGAAGTAAAGTGGAAAGAAGTAAAGAAAGAATTGGAATGTATCGGAGAATGAAAGCAATTAGAATAGAAAGAAAGAAAGAAAGAAAGAAAGAAAGAAAGAAATAGAGTAAGAATGGAGATAGAATATTAAGCGAAAGTAAAATATATCAAAGAAAGAAAGAAAAGAAAAAGTAAAAGATGTGAAGGAAATGTGATTGGAATGTATCGGAGAATGAAAAAATGAGAATAGAAAGAAAGAAAAAAAGAAAGTAATTTAATGAGTAGAAAGAAATAAAGAATGAATGAAAGAAGAGAAGGAAAAGAAAGAAAGAATGAAAGAAAGAAAGGAAGAAAGAGTAAAAGAGAAGAAAGAAAGAAAAAAGAAAGAGAAAGAAAGAAAGAAAGAATTCGAATGTATCGGAGGAAAAGAAAGAAAGAGAAAAGAAAGAAAGAAAGAAGAAAGAAAGAAAGAAAGAATTCGAATGTATCGGAGGATGAAAGAAAGAAAGAAGAAAGAGTAAAAGATTTGAAGAAAAGAAAGAAAGAAAAGAAAAGAAAGAAGAAAGAAAGAAAGAAAGAAAGAAAGAATTCGAATGTATCGGAGGATGAAAGAAAGAAAGGAAGAAAGAGTAAAAGATGAAGAAAGAAAGAAAGAAAGAAAGAAAGAAAGAAAGAAAGAATTCGAATGTATCGGAGGATGAAAGAAAGAAAAAGAAAGAAAGAAAGAGTAAAAGATGTGAAGAAAGAAAGAAAGAAAGAAAGAAAGAAAGAATACTAGATCTCCATCTTTCTATCAACTGATGGAGGAGAAATATGGAGAAAGCGTTCATATTCGTCTAACGATCTCGTTTTTCTTCTCGCCTACGAAACGTCGATGCGCTGCGCAACGAGACCCGGGAAAAATCTCAGCGCTCAAGGCCTGGGGACCCTGACGCGGAATTGCAAATTGGCATATTACACACTTAATACGCTGAATTTTCGCCAAAGGGTTTGTAGCGAATAGAAAAGGCTTTCAAATTGAAAATATATGAACGTAATCAAGATAATAGAAAAAATGGATCATAATAATTCTATCAGTGAGACGAACCAGTCCGCACCCCCCCCCCCTTCAACGATGGTAGTGGGCAAAAATATTTCGGCGCTGACTGTCGGTGACTTCAAATAAAAGTGTGTACGAGATTAAGGGTGGAGGAGGGGGGTCGGAGTTAAGATTAGATGGGACGGGCGGTGGGGTGGTTGGTCGTGAAAGACAAGAGACAGATTGTGAAAACCCTGTCTTGTAATAATTTGATCAGATAAACAATTCGGATTTGGTAGAGAGGTAATATGAGCGCGATATATTAGTCTCACTCGTTCCTGGTTTTGCCCTGGATGGTGTCGGTGGTGGTGGTGTCGGTGGTAGTAGTGCGGAGGGGGGAGGGGGTGTAAAGGTGTATTGAGGTGGCGGGGGGGGAGTGGTGACGGCGGGGCAAGTGAAGGGTTTTGTTGGTGTCGATTATTTGCCACGGGGCGTTTTTCAGTGAGTGACCGGTACGGAGACGAACCAGTTGTTTTGAAGACATGATTGAAAGAGAGAGAGAAAGAGAGAGACAGAGAGAGAGAGAGAGAGAGAGTGAGATAAAGAGAGGTAAATTGAGAGAGAAGATGAGAGAGAAAGACAGAGAGAGAAGTCAGGTGCTTGTGGAATCAGATTGGGTGAGAAAGTTGGACCAGGACAAATTTCATTCCTCGAATGTTATTAATTCGTTCATTTCTTCTTCTTCTTCTTCTTCTTCTTCTTCTTCTTCGTTTCCATTTTTCCTCATCGTTTTCTTCGTTTCCATTCGTCTTCTTCTTCTTCTTCGCTTCCATTCTTCTTCTTCTTCTTCTTCTTCTTCTTCTTCTTCTCTTCTTCTCTTCTTCTTCTTCTTCTTCTTCTTCGTTTCTTCTTCTTCTTCTTCTTCTTCTTCTTCTTCTTCTTCGTTTTCATTCTTCTTCTTCTTCTTCTTCTTCTTCTTCTTTCTTCTTCATTGGTAGCTTCTTGTTCTTTTTCTTTTTTTAAATGATTTTTTACTTCTTCTCCTTCTCCTTCCTACACTTCCTTCTCTTTCTCTCCATCTTCCGCCTCCAAGAGAGAAAGAAAGAAAGCGAAAAAGAGAGAAAGAAAGAGAGAGAAAATGAGAGAGAAAGAAAGAGAAAGAGAGAAGCCAGGTGCTTGTTGAATCTGATCGAGTGAGGAAGTTGGACCTACTCAAATTTCATTTTTCAAATGTTATTAATTCGTTCATTTCTTCTTCTTCTTCTTCTTCTTCTTCTTCTTCTTCTTCTTCTTCTTCTTCTTCTTCTTTTTCTTCTTCTTTTCTTCTTCTTCTTCTCAAATCTCATGTAATCATTATTATTATTATTATTATTATTATTATTATTATTATTATTATTATTCAATTAACCATTTCGTTCTTATCAGCCCATCTATTTTTGATAGTAGTTAAATGATTCTCTAGCAATATCTAGCAATATCTAGCAAGGCTGATAAAACTCAACTTGTTTGCCAGAAAGCGATGATATTTTTTAAACTTACCAACACGGATTTTACAAGACAATCGTAAATAATACACAAATTCTCAGGTATAGATTTTACTGACGTAACGCACACTTTGTGACTTGATTTCAAATCCTGGATGAGGCTGTTTGCATTTCATATACTGCTACCTCTGGGAAATGTATGGATCGAACTATTCTACATCTAGGGCTGACTGGTTCTTTAACTTTAGGCAACCGGTCTTGAAGGAAAACAGAAGTTAAACCTGTTACACTCTGCTTAAAAAATGTACCTGCTCGTATGGGGATTGATAAATATCTATTAATAATGGAGATTGTCTGTATTTCTGTCAGTAACAAAAACTACGTCATAGATCTACGTCACTGCTTACGTCACAATATTCTTATGCTATATACACCAGAAATTTGAGTAAGCAATTTTAAAAATTGTTTTTTACTCTTGTCCCCTTTTTTTACAGTAACAAGAAGTTAACTAAAAAGTTAACAAATAAATAAATACCTACGATTTTGTGGAAAATTGATGTGGAAAATATTCAAAATAATTGTTTGATTATTACATGCACGCAACATTTTATTTGAGAGGGACGGGGCTCAGTTTTTATTTCAAATTGTTTTTTTTTTTTTTACTCCTTTAATAAATATGAGGATTTTGCTTACTTATGATACAAACCCTGTGACATTGAATTTTTAACTCCCACCTCTCAGGCAATGTCTTTCAAAAATTAATTTTTACGACGCCCGGAGGCTGTTTTTCTTTTGCTAGTATTAATAATGGAGATTCGATTCCGTTTTTTGTCTGTATAAAAAACTACGTTACTGCTTACGTCACATTACCCAAATCGTTATAACATAGAATAAATACACTCAAAATTTGAACATGCAACATTAGACAGTCCTCATTGTTTTTAAAACAAGTTTAATAAATACATGACTGGTATTATATATATATATTTTTTTTATTTTAATACATATTTAAACTTTACATTTCAAATTGTTTTATTTTTTAATTCTGTAATGAATTTGATGATTTTACTTAGGGTACAAATTGGCTGACATTGAATTTTTTACTCCCACCCCTCAGGCAATATGTTTCAAAAATCTATTTTACATCGCCCGGGGATTTTTTTTATTTTGCTAGTACATATAACGTACACTTTATAATAATATAATAATATAAATATTTAGCCTTGTCTGATGGGGCTTTAGAAAACCCTGACTGCATTTCTACAGAGGGGTAAACTCCCCTAATGAGGTCACCTGTTGGCCATGCATAGCGACGCGTGATGCTTAATGGTGGAATCCTGGTGGCTGAGCAGTCCATGACATGCAACACTCCACTTTGGGCCTTACTTAGACTAGACAGGTAGTCTATCATATATGTGCTAGAAGGCGCTGGCGTAGGATCTTTGTGTCCTGGGTATTTCGTTAAATTCTATCTGATGGTAAAGTTAAAATTCTAAAGCTCTGGAGAATGTGGAGTGCCTTTTTATCCCCATTACTCTCAGATTGACTCTGACCCAGAGTGCTAGTACCTGTTAGGGTCCATTTAGGGGTTAAATAGAAAAAATATTTT
>CM042175.1:55754950-55787450 GCA_023376005.1 Doryteuthis pealeii | reverse complement strand
CCGTCTACGGTTAATTTTCATATTGTTTGAATAGGTGAATTCGTCTGGTGACGAATTTGGAATACGTCTTTCTTTCTCTGAATCTGTCACAATAATAGATTCATTAAGAGATACATTTATTGTTGACCGAGATTTTTGTGGCGGAAGTGCTCATATTTGAAACAACAACATATTTTTTTTTTTTGCAACATCAAGGATTTCGTTTGGAATTCATATCACAGGACTATGAAATTTAAAAAATAAAAAAAATAAAAATATAAAAATCTGTTTTCAAATGCTTTTAAAGTAATAAAGAATTCATCATTCGCATCTGATGAGTAGGGGAGAGTTAGACACTTTGTCTAAGCTCCCTGAAATAGACTATAATACTAAATCTCTAAGTCTTTTGTTATTACTTATATATATATATATATATATATATATAATATATATATATATATATATATATATATATATATATATATATATATATATATATAAACTTTACACATTGCAATGGACAGTCTGTCCTTTGCAATTGTCCGAATTTTTCAAGGAATAACATGAACAAACAAATTTCTAAACACTAAATCGTAAGTATTCAGGGCCTCCCCGCACAGGAAAAAATTACTAATATGGTCTCGGACCGGTAAGGAAGACACATACAGACAACCACCATAATCAGAAAAAAATCACCTAACAGAAAAACAATAACAAAAACACGC
The DNA here is from genome assembly GCA_023376005.1 of Doryteuthis pealeii. Taxonomy (NCBI): domain Eukaryota; kingdom Metazoa; phylum Mollusca; class Cephalopoda; order Myopsida; family Loliginidae; genus Doryteuthis; species Doryteuthis pealeii. The sequence continues at coordinate 55,786,746 of CM042175.1, read as the reverse complement.
AAACAAACATACAGATAACCACAAGAGTGACAACAAATCTATACAGCGAAACCAAAAAACTAAAACGTGCAGACAGGAATGAATGAAAGGAAAAAATCATAAAAGATCCGGGGTCAGCAGAATCTTGACCTTCATCAAGATAAGCAGGTAAAAGGAAAATCAGGGAGATAGGCGGCAAGGTGGGAGATGAAAGATGCGTGCAAAAATACATGAGCCCAACAACGTGAAGATGCACGCACTAAGATTCCAACAAAAATACATATATAAATGAATTGATATTCAATGTTCTTCTTAACAGGCGCGTTGTCTTGAAGAAGGGTGGCTAACACGCTGCTTGGAAACTAATGGTAATAATGGCACCTTAAATGTATTGTACACTATAATAAATAAATACAGCTCTTACAAACGTAATCGAGCACTTTATTTTCAATTCTCCAACACTAAAACAGGACTACCTATATATATATATATATATATATATATATATATATATATATATATATATATATATATATATATAAAGAAAATATTTTTTAAATATAACAAACACAGGATTTTATGATCAGGGGAAACAATTTTATGTGTCAATACTTAAGCATTTCGGTATATTGTATCATCTTCAGGACACTGTTAAGTAATGTTTATGTGAGGAAAAAATGAAAGATGTTAAGTGTATAGTGATTGTGTGAATATGATGTTATTAACCGTTAATTTTTATATGCGCGTTTGTTTACGAAAGTCAATAACGTGTTCATTGCATGTGCAAAAATGGAAGGTGAAGATCATAGGAAGGCGCATGCATGAACGTGAATAGGCGGAGAACGAAATGTTAACAAATATATGACGTATTTCATATGGAATATTAATGTTAAAAAAGTAAGAAGATTAAAACTATATATATATACACTTAACATCTTTCATTTTGTCCCTCACAGAAACATTATTTAACAGTGTCCTGAAGATGGTACAATATACCGAAATTCTGAAGTATTGACACATAAAATTGTTTTCTCTGATCATAACATCCTGTGTTTGTTATATTTTTAAAATATTTTCTTCTCATATTATCGGATAATTTCCTCACCGTATTTGCATATATATATAATATATATATATATATATATATATATATATATATATATATATATATATATAATCAAAGATATATGATTCAAAGAAATCTTCCTTGCGACATAGTTTTTAAAATGTCGTAATTTGTCGTAATTTGCAGAGCTCAATGTGTGCTCTTATTGTCAGAGTCACCAAACAAAATTATATCTGGAAAAAATAACAAAGAAGATTTAGATTTTTAGCATTATAGACTATTTCAGGGAACCCAGAGGAGTCATCCAGTTGTTCAGATACAACAAAAAAACATTTCGCATCTGAGGATGGAAACGACTGAATAATTTCTGTGGGTTCCCTGAAATAGTCTATAATGCTAAATATCTATTTTTTTTATGTATTGTTTAATACAGATATCTTTAGATTTAATGTTTCATTTTTTATGAATTTAAAAAGAAAATGTTGAATTTCCATCAAGAATAAATAAAACTAAGACATTTCGGCATAGAATAACCCAACAAGGGTTTACCAACCATAAAGTCCAACCAACCAACCAGCCAACCAACCAAAAATAAGCAAGTTATTTTAAACAACCAACCTTATTTCTTAGTACAATCTGTAATTGACCAAGCAAAAACCAGAACAAAACATCTTCAGCATAAAATAATCCAATAAGGGTTGACATGCCATAGAATATAACCAACCAAAACTAAGTAAGTTTATTTCTTAGTACAATCTGTAAATTGACCAAGTAAAAACCAGAATGAGAAAAGAGAGAATCAATTTGAATCAATACAAAAAGAAAATGTATTTGGTATAAAATAACCCAACAAGGGTTGACATGCCATAAAATCCAACCAACCAGCCAAGTAAGTTTATTTCTTAATACAATCTGTAAATTGACTACTCAAAAACCAGAAGCAAAAGGGAGAATTAATTTTAATCAATTCAAAAAGAAAATGTCTTCGGTATAAAATAGCCCAACAAGGGTTGACATGCCATAAAATCCAACCAACCAACCAACCAACCAAAACTAAGTAGGTTTATTTCATAATCATATGACATAATCATAAAAAAGGACCCTGTTTTACAAATTATTACATAAACACATACATCACAGCTTATATATATTTACCAACCCCTCCGCACAAGCAGTATACGACACAAGGTCAATTTCTTAAGCGGAGTTCAATAGGTTTGAATTCAGAGTTTTCCTTCTCCTACACTGGTTACCAAGCCATGGTCAAAGAACCCAGTATGCCCTGCTATTTACCCATAGCTGGAGGGAGATTATGATTCATACCTTTCCCAAGGGTATTAGCGCTAAGTGAAATGCAATTTGAACTCGGGCCGACGAGTCCATTTCCCATGACTTTAACCATTACACCACAGCTTATAAACATCCTAGGGTTGTATTTAGTGACACTTCACACATCTTTCTAATTCATCGCATACAAAACATCCATCATCTTTTATCCAAATAAATCCTTGTTTTCTTCTCATTTTCACAGTCCTGATGAAGGTTTCCATTGTAAACTGAAATGTCCGAGAATCGACTATAAATTTCCATCCATCATAACATCCCGTGTTTGTTTCTAAATGTTCTCCATATATATATATATATTATATATAATATAATATATATATATATATATATATATGAAAGTACGTAAATAATTACTGTGTTTACTTTATATGGCTTTTAGCCGACAATTTTTGGAGGATATGTGCTTAATTGAAGTCATACCTAATTTTTGAAAATTAATTAGTTAATAATTAATGAATTTAGGCGGGCATATATGTTTAAATGTAAGGCTAAACAAATCGAAAAAATGTCAATCCCTGAATGTACATTTCGACCTATTAGGTCTCATCAACAAGGTTATAGACATGGGAGACTGCTCCGTGTGTGACTCGAAACCTCGACTGCCACGCTGTATATATAAATATATATATATATATATATATATATATAATATATATATATATATATATAACCACTCTTGACTGATAAATTATTTATTTATTGATCTACTAGAAAAAAAGAAGACGGGGTTAGGGTTTCGGGTTAGGGTTTAGGGTTAATTTAATGGGACAATAAATAAACAATTTATCAATCAAGAGTGGTTCCCCTTTGTTTATGTTAGATTTATAGGAAATAACCGATATATTTTATATGTAAATAGCAAATCTGTGATAGTGGGTTCAAATTGCTGGTGCACTTTTTCCAATTTTATGAGCAGTTGGTTTACACATTAGTATACTTGTAAAATCTTAGATGTCCACGTGGTACAAGCATTAACTGGTTGTGTTTTAATCGGTAATGAAAAGACCCTTCGTGAGGGACAAAATATTTTCCCCCAAACATTCCCTAGCTTTGCGTATCAGACCTTTGCTAATGAAACAAAAATAGTCAAAGATAAGATTTAATCTTTTAGTTTTCCTGTCTAAACCCCCTCTTCTCTCTCTCCCCCCTCTCTCTCTCTCTCTCTCTCTCTCTCTCTCTCTCTCTCTATCTCTTTCTTTCTTTCTCTCTCTCATTTCTTTCTCTCCCTCGCTCTCTTTTCTTTCTCTCACTCTCTCTCTCTCTCTTTCTCGCTCTTTCTCTCTCACTCCCTTTCTCTCTCTCTCTCTCTTTCTCTCTTTCTCTCTGTTTCTACCTACCCTTTCTACCTATTTCTCTCTCTCGGTCTCCTTGTCAGTAAACGATTCACCCTTTCTTTCTTTTTCTTCTCCCCACCATCTTTCCATCGCTCTCTTCCTCTGTCTGTATGACTGTCTGTCTGTATCTCTCTCTTTCTCTGTCTGTCTGTCTATCTGTCTGTCTGTCTGTCTGTCTCTCTCTCTCTCTATATATATATATATATATATATCCTGGTCAGTTAACAATTTTACCAGGATTTTTCTTCCTCCCCCTCTCTCTCTCTCTCTTCTCTCTCTCTCTCTCTCTCTCTCTCTCTCTCTCACTCACTCGCTCGCTCGCTCGCTCGCTCTGTCTCTGTCTGTCTGTCTGTCACTATCTCTCTCTCTCTTGCCCGCTTTCTATCGCTCGCTCTCTCCCTCCCTCCTTCTCTCTCTCTCTCTCTCTCTCTCTCTCTCTCTCTCTCTCTCTCTCTCTCTCTCTCTCTCTCTCTTTCCTGTATTGTATCATTTTCCTTGATCCCTCACTTTTATCATCTTCTTCCCAGAGCGCCCAATCCACTAATGTCTCCAGTTTCCGCCTCCGAAATCATCCCTGGATTTTCTCCGGCTCTTCCCCCAAGACACCCTCACCCAACCCCCGGTGAGTCGCAAATCATTAACCTTCTGACGACACTTGACACACAAACAGATTACAATGAAGCCGACACAACAGAAGAAGCTTTAAAATAAAAGATGGCGAATTTTGTGGCGGGAAAAACCATACATAAAACAAAATGTCTGTAATTGAGCCAATCAATGGCGAAGGATTTCGATGGTATCAATAATATTAATGATTGAATGGTATTGATGTCTGAAATGGTAATGGCAATATGGCACCACTGATATCTTTGGAAATGGGTGAAAGGGGTTGGATGTCCCTTAGTCGACAAATAATACGCAAACTACAATTCACTACGGTCGGAGTGAGTTCAATCCTCGGTTGCTTCAAGTGTTGTAGTCTCAGAAGACTATAATAAAGTTTTTTTGTGTCGCTGAATTTACAGCACCTCCTGTAACTGTGAAGTCCGATGTTTGAAAAACATTCTCGACCATAGATTTTGCATTTGAAGGTTGTCCCTGAAGATGTTGATGTTCCGGTGCTATGTCGCTTTTGAAGGCTGTCCTTGAAGTTGTTCCCAAAGATGTTCCTGAAGATGTTCCCGAAGGCTGTCTCTGAAGATGTTCCCTGAAGATGTCCTCGAATAATTAATTTATTAAAGTTATTAATTTATGAAAAGAGTTGGATGTCCCTTAGTCGACAAATAATACGCAAACTACAATTCACTACGGCCGGAGTGAGTTCAATTCTCGGTTGTTTCGATTGTCGTAGATGCACTATTGGCATTATTATTATTATTATTATTATTATTATTATTATTATTATTATTATTATTATCATTCATTGGCACTTCAGTCTCGGAAGATTATGTATAGTTTTTGTGCGTCTGAAGTTACAGCGCCTCCTGTGACTGTGAAGTCCAATGTTTTATGTCGCTTTTGAAGGCTGTCCTCGAAGTTGTTCCCTGAAGATGTTCCCGAATAATTAATTTATTAAAGTTATTAATTCATGAAAGGGGTTGGATGTCCCTTACTCAATAAATAATACGCAAACTACAATTCACTACGGCCGGAGTGAGTTCAATCCTCGGTTGTTTCAATTGTAGTAGATGCGCTATTGGCATTTCAGTCTCGGAAGACTATAATAAAGTTTTTTGTGACACTAAAGTTACAGCGCCTCCTGTGACTTTGAAGTCCAATATTTGAAAAACATTCTCGACCACAGAGGTCGCTTTTGAAGGCTGTCCTTGAAGTTGTTCCCGAAATGTTCCTGAAAATGTTCCCGAAAGCTGTCTCTGAAGATGTTCCCTGAAGATGTTCCCGAATAATTAATTTATGAAAGGGGTTGCAAACCTTAGTCGACAAATAATACGCAAACTACAATTCACTACGGTCGGAGTGAGTTCAATCCTCGGTTGCTTCAAGTGTTGTAGTCTCAGAAGACTATAATAAAGTTTTTTGTACCTCTGAATTTACAGCGCCTCTTGTGACTGTAAAGTCCAATGTTTGAAAAACATTCTCGACCACAGATTTTACATTTGAAGGCTGTCCCTGAAGATGTCGATGTGCCGGTGCTTTGTTTCCGCTCCTTTCTTCTAGACCTCTTAGCTTCATGCAGTTGCGTCAGGGTGACTTCTGACATGTACAGTCCTCGACGATTTTACCGCCACCGAGCGCGGTCCTGAGCCAATTTTTCCCAGCTGGAAGGGGCAATGCCAAAGCAACTGAGATCATTCTTGCAGACATCCTTGAAACGCAGCTGCAACTATCTCGTAAACGTAGATGCAACTGCTGGTATTAGCACTATGTGAGCTACAGTTCACATAGCACTAATACCTTTGGAAAAGGTATGAATCCAACTGCTCTGCTTCCAGCTGTGGGTAAATAGTAGGAAAGATTGGTATCTTTAATCTTGGAGTGGCAACTTGTCTAGGATAAGGAAAACTCTGAATTTAAACCTGTTAAACTCCGCTTGGGGTGGTCTCTACTAGAATAGGCTCAGTCCTAATTAGTGATCTATTTCACTATGGGTTTCGGAATGACATTCTTGTTGTAATCCCGATCATCAGGACAACAATAACTGCCCATGTGATTGAACTTTTAGTTCTGTGATAAGTATCTATCCATCAATAATAGCTTGTTCATCATAACACTTAACCAGTTTGTGAAAATCAGAGTTTAGCAAGGTGTGGTTTGGTTTGTTTTACGGCATATCAACCCTTTTTGGGTTATGTAATGCCGAAACAAGTCATTTTGTTAAAGGTTTTATATGATTCAAGTTTTTAATATCTTTAAATTGGTATAAATGATTTTCATTAACTTCATTTGGTTTGGTTTGTTTGTTTTACGGCATATCAACCCTTTTCGGATCATTTAATGCCGAAACGAGACATTTTGTTTATGTTTCAAATTATTAATATCTTCAAATTGGTATAAAATAATTTTCATTAGTTTCATTTGGTTTAGTTTAGTTTGGTTTCGTTTCGTTTCGTTTCGTTTCGTTTGTTTAATGGTATAATAACCCTGTGGGTTATTTAATGCTTAAAAGCAAGTTTCCCTTGCAGGTGTATTTTGTAAATGTATTTCGTGGATGTATTTTAAATCTGATTCATAATTTTCGATATTTATTTTTCATTTTATTTCTCAAGACGGATAAAATGTCGTCCATGTAAGTATTCTCAAAAAGATTCCTCATATTATTATACTATTGGTGTTAGTATAGCATTTAATGATAAGACTAACAGCAACAAATAAATGAATTAAAACTTAGTTTAATTCTAACAATTTATTAAAGAACAAATAAAACAATAGCTAACAATATAAAGTCCTTCCTGTGGATAGAGTCAAGTTTGAGAGACTTACCGGTGTGGTGGAGAGGATAGCTGGTATCTTATGACTTAGGGATTTCTTGCAGAGAATTTCTGGTCAACGTCTCTTTTCTATTGAAATAATTTTTTTATGATCAATATGCAAATTAGCTTTCCCGTTAACACTCTAAATCGCTATTTTGTAGTATATATAAGTACAATTGTTATTAGTACTAGCAAATATATGCACCCTCCGGGTGCAAGTATTTAAGTTTAAATGTAATAAAATATTAGATTAAATCAGAAAGGCTAATGAAACTAATTAAGAATTGAAATAAAAAGATTTGAAACAGAGGGGGTATAATCGGAAAATAGAACAACTGAAACTTACTCTTTCATCACTTCCGTTTTTAATCCTAAATTTTCCTAATTTAACTATTTAGTTAAAATAGGAAGTAAAGAATAAAATTACAGTTATTTCTTCTTGTTAATGAATTTCTTTTAGGATTTATTGAAGAGATTTTTACTCATATTCATTAAGATAAAACCAAACAATTAGAAATCAATAATACCAAGCACATTTTTATTAAAATCAGTTTTTTTTAATATCAATATGCAAATTAGCTATACGTTTACACTGAAAACTGGTATTTTGTTGTATATATAAATACAATTGCATGTCATTAGTATTTAGGTAAGGCCAACAGTATTAATAAAGTCAAACAGTTTTATTATTAATTGAGATTTAAATAGAAATAGAATCATGGAGAATGTAATGTAAATAACAAAGGGAATTGTGACTTGTATAGTAATATAGTTTCGGTTACAGACAGACAAACACACAATCTCCATTATAATAAGATGTTGATAAGACCAACTGTATCAATAATGTAAAACAATTTTATCAATAATTGAGGGTTAGATAAAAAAAAATAAAATCAAGGAGAATGTGACGTATATAACAATGGAAATAGTGACTTGAGTAGAAATATAGTTTCTGTTACAGACAGAAAAACACACAATCTCCATAATATATATATATATAATATATATATATATATATATATATATATATGGAAATAGACTAGACAGAGAGAGAGAGAGAGAGAGAGAGAGAGAGAGAGAGAAGATAAAGGAAATAGAGCAGAACAAAAGAGAAAAGGAAATGTCTGGTGTTGCTTATCCTCCGAACTCTTATTTCTTATGAGTGTCGTCTTCTCAGTTAAATAATCGAGCATTCCGTTTTTATTATAAGGAAAGAAAGACAAGATATATATATATAGGATAGTTGTGTCTAGCCACACTGAAGAGGCATGATATGCCGAAACACGTGTCTATGGATGACTTATTAATATATATATATATATATATATATAATATATATGAAATTTAACATTTTTGAAAAATCAAATGATGTTATATAATTGCTGACAGAAATCTGTTTCGACCACTTCAATAGATCGGTCATCATCAAGAGCAACATATGAGATGACCGATCTATTGAAGTTGTCGAAACAGATTTCTGTCAGCAATTATATAACATCATTTGTTTTTTCAAAAATGTTAAATTTCATACTGTCGGATTAATTTCCATCTATTTTTCATATATATATATATCTGGTGTTGCTTATCCTCCGAACTATTATTTTTATGAGTGTCGTCTCCTCAGTTAAATAATCGACCATTCCTTTTTTATTATAAGGAAAGAAAGGGAAGATATATATATATATATATATATATAATATTATATATATATATATATATATATATATATATATACCTCACACTACACACACACATATTATATATATATATATGTTATATATATATATATATATATATATATATATATATTCCCTTTCTTTCCTTATAATAAAAAGGAATGGTCGATTATTTAACTGAGGAGACGACACCCATATATATATATATATATATATATATATATATACTATTATCACTACACAAATATATATATATATATGGAAATAAACTAAAGAGAGAGAGAGAGAAAGAAGAGAGAAAGAGAGAGAGAGAGAGAGAGAGAAGATGAAGGAAATAGAGCAGAACGAAAGAGAGAAATGAAATAGAGCGGAAAGAAAAGAAAGAATCTGATCTTGATTTTCTGATAAGAGATTTTTTAAATGAGATATTCTTCTCTTAACAAATACAAATCAACGCACACACAAAAAAACAATAACAAAAAAGGCCGTTACAGTAATATAAATAAATAAATGAATAATGTGTGCGAGAGAAATAGACGACGAGGAAGACAGAGAGAGAGAGAGAGAGAAGAGAGTGAGAGAGAGAGAGATGGGGGAGGGAGGAGTGGGAAATAGTTTGGCCAAAAGATCGGACAAGGCATCGTGTCACGTGCAGACGGGAAAAAAGTCGTAAAACAAAAATCCTCGTTTAATTGCATCGGCTCAGACGAAACAATCTTGGATAACAGAATGGCGGTTCCCTTCCCAACCCACCAACCCCCGACACCCGGTTAAGCCGGCTGGAATGAGCAGCAGGTGATTGCCACCATGACCACGACGACTACTCTCTTTCTTTCTTATTATATTTTTTCTGCGTAGCATGTCCGTTGTCTTCCCTTTCTTTCCTTATAATAAAAATGGAATGGTCGATTATTTAGCTGAGGTGACGACACTCATAAGAAATAAGAGTTCGGCGGATAAGCAATACCAGATTATCATGATTTACATTTTTGCATTTAATCTTGGACAATTTGGATGGTGTCATGTTTTAACCAGAGGGTGTTGCAAGATGATAACGGTCGAACAAATAAGGAACATGAGTATTGGTGGTAGCGGTTAACACCGGGGGTCCAGTGAGCTTCGGTCGCTGGACCTCGGTTTAAATGGGCAGAGCTGGGTTTATTGCCCGGTACCTGAGTCGCCCTCCTTAAAGGGGAATGCCGACGGGATCAATGCATTTTTTGAACCCATGAGTCTTGGCTTGTGGGTGATCCCACGTTAATAGGGCCTTGTGCCTAACCCATACAAGTGGGGTATGAGGTAAATAAACAAGTATTGGTTTGGTTTGATTTGGTTTGGTTTATGGCATATCAACCTCAGCGGGTCATTTAATGCTGACAAAGACCGGTTGCCTAACCAAGGTTAAAGAGCCCAGTCTGCCCTACTATTTGCCCATAGCTGGAGGGTATTAGCGCTAAGTGAAATACAATTACCACGTCCAGGATTTGAACTCGACGCGACGAGTCCATTTCCTATGACTTTAACTATTACACCACGCACTTCCTACTTATATATATATACTGAGCAGAAACCAAACCATTCTTTAGTTACAAATAATGTTCAATAGATATGAAATAATAATAGAAAAAAATATTTGTCATAGATGCAGTGCCACATCGGGATATTGATCTTCCAATGAAAAAATCAGAAATCATCAATAACTTAAAATTGGTTGACTTTTAAAACTTTTTGAATTGCATTTTTGGATTTCTTCAGGCAAGAATGCTTTTATAATTATATTACAAAAAGTCGCCATTTTTTGCGACCGACCACCCAAATTTTGACATTTGAAAATCGACATAATTCCACCAATCTTTGGAATTGGAAGCTCAAATTTTGGCGATTGTCTAACTTTAAGATAGTCCACACCTGGACAAATTTCAGAAAAATTGAAGTGAGAAATTTGAAACAAATTCTAACAAAATTTTGTAGCTTCGGTTCTGAGCAAAAACCAAACTATCTTTTTGGTACAAATAATGTTCAATAGATATGAAATAATAATAGAAAAAAATCTTTGTCATAGATGCAGTGTCACATAAAGAAAAAAAATAATTCTGTCCATGAATCTATGACAAATTTTATGATAGTTCCATACCAGGACATTATTAGACTGAGTTTGGCATAAAATAACCCAAACAAGGTTTGACATGGTACATTTTCGTACCCTATATAAGTGTAGTGGGAAAAAAAAGTTGGTTTCTAAGTAATTCTCCACCTGGTTTTAAAAGCCTGCAACGCCTTCGTATCTTTCTTTTCTCTCTTAATCAATAATCAATATTATTAGTTAAAAAAAGAACAAAGGCTTTGGAAGAACTTAAAGGACGAATAAGAAGATTTATTTCTGCCATTCCACAAGAGTTCCTGGGAAGAACAGTTGATGCGATTCCCGAGCAGCTTGAGAGACTGGAGGCGAATGCTGGTGCCGATATAGAATTTTAAGTAAGACTACATGTTATGTGTGTTCTTTTCATCTTCATGTTTTGTAAAAAAAATAATGATTCAGAAATAAATTATAAGATTCTTTTTTAAAATAGGGAATTACTTTAAAATCACCTTGTATACAAGGTGTGTCAAAAAAGTATTGAGAGGTTTTGTACTTTTTTATACCTTGTATTCTAAAACAAAGGTAACGTTCCATTCATTCTTCATTTCTATCTTGGTAAATATAGCTTTAAACTTAGTACTTTTTGACATACCTTATATTCTGAAAAAATTAATGAATGGACCTTTTTTCTTTTTTTTTTTTTTTTTTAGAATACAAGGTATGTCAGAAAGTCCGTAAAAGCTCGATACTTTTTTTACACACCTTGTATACAAGGTGATTTTAAAGTAACCCCTTATTAAAAAAAATGATAATTTATTTCTGATTCATTATTTTTCAAAAAATGAATATGAGAAGAAGAACACACATAACCTGTAGTCTAACTTAAAATTCTATATCGGCACCAGCATTTGCCTCCAGCCTCTCAAGCTGCTCGGAAATCGCATCAACTGTTCTTCCCAGGAACTCTTGTGGAATGACAGTGTAAGGATTGTAGTTCCAACGAGAAGAGGGTAGACAGAGTCTAACCCATAGTCCAACGTCGGGGTCACCAGTTGTAAGATTCAAAGTGATATAACTTGAAATAAAACTCCGACAAAGTTTGATAGACAAAACATTTTATATACAGCACAAGAATTAACAGGGTACATAATACATAGAGGTGTACATAAACATACATACAAAAGTAGAGATAATGACACATTCATGAATGGTAAAAAGATAAACATAAAAGCTACAGACATGAGACTAGGAATAGTCCATGCTGTGTGAATCACTTACAGTAATGTAAGGGAGCCGAGGCCCCAACGAGAAGGGGTAGACCGTGTCTAACCCATGTGTCTCGTAGGTCGAGCAACAGGAAAAGAGGAAGAGACGTTCAAATCAGCCGCTTAAATATCAAAGGCCCCTAGCGGGAACCAGCGAACTAAACAGGCAGACAACTCTCCAGGCAAATACGAAAGTAACGCCACAACTGAAATAAATTCTCGTATCCGTCTTTCAAGTTCTTTCAAAGTCGTTGGTTTTTAGCTCATCATATGCATTGTTAATTAAGAGAGAAAAGAACGATACGAAGGCGTATCAAACTGTTTATCAAACTTTTAATATCAATATGCAAATTAACCTTCCCGTTCTCACTGTAAACCGCTATTTTGTTGAATATATAAATACAATTGCATATTATTAATATGTAGATAAGATCTAAAGTGAAACCTGGAGGACTTGAACATCCCCATAGGCAGTTGGCAAGACACAACCAGAAACCGATTAAATTGGAGGAAAATGAATCGCGTGGTGTCATCATCGGATACGATGGACAGCAAATAATAATAATAATAATAATAATAATAATAATAATAATAATAATGGAGATTGTCTGTATTTCTGTCTGTAACAAAAACTACGTCATTGCTCTACGGCACAGCTTACGCCACAATATTCTTGTGCTATATACACCCAAAATTTGAGTAAACAATTTAAAAAATTGTTTTTACTCTCGTCCCTTTTTTTACAGTAACAAGAAGTTAACTAAAAAGTTTACAAATAAATAAATACCTACGATTTTGTGGAAAATTGATGTGTAAAATATTCAAAATAATTGTTTGATTATTACATGCACGCAACATTTTATTTGAGAGGGACGGGGCTCAGTTTTCATTTCAAATTGTTTTTTTTTACTCCGTTAATAAATATGATTTGTCTTACTTATGATACAAACCATTGAATTTTTAACTCCCATCCTCTCAGGCAATGTCTTTCAAAAAATATTTTTTACGAGGTCCGGAGTGTGTTTTCGGTTGCTTGTAATAATAATAATAATAATAATAATAATAATAATAATAATAATAATAATACATCAAACCCCTCCGCACGAGCAGGATGTGACACACGGTCAATTTTTAAAGCAGGGTTTAACAGGTTTTAATTCAGAGTTTTCCTTCTCCTAGACAGGTTACTTAGCCAAGATTAAAGAGCCTAGTCTGCACTACTATTTACCAATAGCTTAGGGAAGAATAATTGGATGCATACCTGTACCAAGTGTCTTAGTGCTATGTGAAATGCAAACAGCCTCGTCTAGGATTTGAACAGTATTAATAATGTAAAACAATTTTATTCATGAATAAAGATGAGGACAATAGTCTGAATAATACAAATAATACAAATTATCAAGCCACATCCCCAAAAATTCAGAGAAATAGTGTAGATAACAATAAAGATGAGGACAATAGTCTGAATAATACAAATAATACAAATTATCAAGCCACATCTCAAAAATTCAGAGAAATAGTGTTGATAACAATAAAGATGAGGACAATAGTCTGAATAATACAAATAATACAAATTATCAAGCCTCATCTCAAAAATTCAGAGAAATAGTGTAGATAACAATAAAGATGAGGACAATAGTCCGAATAATCCAAATAATACGAATTATCAAGCCTTATCTCAAAAATTCAGAGAAATTGAGTTTTAAATAAGAAATAAACCATGGAGAATGTGATGTTAATAACTAAGGCAATTGTGTGTTGAGTAGTGACATAGTTTCGGTTACAGACAGAAAATCACACAATCTCCATTATAATAAGGTGTAGAATTTTCACGGGTATTTTTTGCCTTCTTATTTATTTATTTATTTTCTCGGAATGTTTATTCGATGTATTAAATTTCCAAGATGACCATCGGAAATAAATGGCGTCTAATGTTACAGATTTCCATGTGTAGAAGGGGAACTGTTCGTGTACACGGATCATTTTGGTCACACGTTAAACTGAACACGAATTCATTCAAGTGTGTAGGATTTATTTCGAATGTGAACGTGTTAGTAAAAGGAAAGAAAAGGGAAAGGGTGAAAAGAAAAGGAAAGGAAAGAGAAAGAAAGAGAGTTTGAAGAGAGAGATGAAGAAAAGTAAGGAAGTTTAAAAAGAGAAAGAAGAAGAAGAAGAAAGACATGAAGAAGAGACAGGGGGTTGTAGAAAGAGACGTGGAAGAGAAAGAGAGGTTAAAGAAAGAGATGAAGGAAAGGAAGATAGAGAGGTTAAAGAAGAAGAAGAAGAAGAAGAAGAAGAAGAAGAAGAAGAAGAAGAAGAGAAGAAGAGATTGAAGAAGAAGAAGAAGAAGAAGAGACTGAAGAAGAGAAGATTGAAGAAGAAGAAGAAGAAGAAGAAGAAGAAGAAGAAGAAGAAGAAGAAGAAGAAGAAGAAGAGAGATTGAAGAAGAAGAAGAAGAAGAAGAAGAAGAAAGAAGAAGAAGAAGAAGAGAAGAAGGGAGATTGAAGAGAAGAAGAAGAAGAAGAAGAGAAGAAGAAGAAGAAGAAGAAGAGAGAGGAAGAGAAGAAGAAGAAGAAGAAGAAGAAGAAGAAGAAGAAGAAGAAGAAGAAGAAGAAGAAAGAAGAGAAAAGAAGAAGAAGAAGAAGAAGAAGAAGAAAAAGAAGAAGAAGAAGAAAGAAGAAAGAAGAAGAAGAAGAGAGAAGAAGAAGATTGAAGAAGAAGAGAAAAGAAGAAGAAGAAGAAGAAGAAGAGAAGAAGAAGAGAGATTGAAGAAGAGAAGAAGAAGAAGAAGAAAAGAAAAGAAGAAGAAGAGATTGAAGAAGAAGAAGAAGAAGAAGAAGAGAGATTGAAGAAGAAGAGAGAAGAAGAAGAAGAAGAGATTGAAGAAGAAGAAGAAGAAGAAGAAGAAGAAGAAGAAGAAGAAGAAGAAGAAGAAGAGATTGAAGAAGAAGAAGAAGAAGAAGAAGAAGAAGAAGAAGAAGAAGAAGAAGAAAGAGAAGAAGAAGAAGAAGAAAGAAGAGAAGAAGAAGAAGAAGAAGAAGAAGAAGAAGAAGAAGAAGAAGAAGAAGAAGAAGAAGAAGAAGAAGAGATTGAAGAAGAAGAAGAAGAAGAAGAAGAAGAAGAAGAAGAAGAAGAAGAAGAAGAAGAAGAAGAAGAAGAAGGAAGACTGCGAAGAAGAAGAAGAAGAAGAAGAAGAAGAAGAAGAAGAAGAAGAAGAAGAAGTTTTCAGTTTAAATTGGTTTATTATAATTTAACATATATAAGTAATTCTTTAAAGAAGAACAAAGGTTATCAATTTTAATTATACAGTAGAGACTGGGTCTCTTTTTTTAGAAAGAGAAGTTGAAGAAAGAGAAGAGAAAGAAAAGAGTTTTAAAAAGTGAAAGTCAGTTTAAAGAAAATGAATAAGAGGAAGAGAGAAGAAAAGAGATGAAAATGAAGAGGAGTAGGAAGAGATGTAAGAGAAAGAGATGAAGAAGAGGAAGAAATACATGAAGAAGGCCGGAGGGCACATCGGCCGAAACGTTGTACAGATAACAATGAAGATGAGGACAATAGTCCGAATGACGCATGAATACTAATCATCAAGCCTCATCTCAAACATTGAGATAAATAATATCGCTTAAATAGCAAAGTAAAGTCATCGGGGTTGCTATTGTCGGCATCAGCCAGACAGCAATCAATGGTGATCAAGAGCACCCATATGATAAAAAGGGGTTGGGGCTTGCCATAAGGGCAATAGGGTCAGAGTGGACCAGGGAGCAAAGGTGATGAAGGGGTGCTCCACATTCCCGATACCTCCAGAACTAAACCTCACCATCATATAGGGTTTAACGTCATTCCCAGTACATGAAGACCACCCGCTTCTAGCACCCATATGATAAAAAGGGGTTGGGGCTTGCCATAAGGGCAATAGGGTCAGAGTGGACTAGGGAGCAATGGTGATGAAGGGGTGCTCCATATTCCCCAAACCTCCAAAACTGGAACCTCACCATCAGATAGAGTTTAACGTCATTCCCAGGACATGTAGACCCTCAGCCACCACCTTCTAGCACCCATATGATAAAAAGGGGTTGGGGCTTGCCATAAGGGCAATAGGGTCAGAGTGGACTAGGGAGCAATGGTGATGAAGGGGTGCTTCATATTCCCTAAACCTCCACAACTAAACCCTTAGCCACCGCATTCTTGCGCATATATGATTAAAAGAATTGGACAACTAATCCAACAGGATTCCATCTTTAAGCAAAACGGGTCGCCACCCACGACCAACAGGTGGCCCCATTTGGGAGGGTCTTTTCGCTCTGCAGAGGTGCAGTCGGTGTATTCTAAACTTCCAGTCGACCGGATTGGAAAGAATAAGGAGTATACAAATGGGAAAAAATTAAAGAAATTATTTTTATTTTGTTTCATTTTCCAAGGAAAAGAACTGCATGAAGAAGAAAAGAAGGAAATAAACAATGAAGAAAATACAAAGGATTTTTTTAAAAGCAGGAGAAGAAAGAAAGAAAGAAAGAAAGAAAGAAAGAAAGAGAAAAAAGAAAGAAAGAATGAATGAAATAAAAAAGAATGAAAGAAAGAAAGAACAAGAAAGATACAAATTAATAAAAAGAAGGAAAAGTCTCGCTCAAAGAAAGAAAGAAAAAAAAGAAGAAAGAAAGAAACTGTGAAACAGAAAGAAAGAAAAAGAAAAATCTGAATAAAAAAAGAATGAAAAGATGGAAATTCACTGCTGAAAGAAAGAAAAGAAAGAAGGAAGAAAGAAGAAAGAAAGAAAGAAAGAAGAAAGAAAGGAAGAAAATACGAATAAATTTTTAAAAAAGAAGGAAAGGAAGGAAATTCACTGCTCCAAGAAAAAGAAAGCAAAAATCCCACCGTATCTGTTGGAGAGAGAGAGAGAGACAGAGACAGAGAGACAGAGAGAGAGAGAGAATGAAACACGAATTCAGTGAAGTGTTCCCCATTAAAATGTCACATCCAAAGGAGTTAATGATCGAACAATATATATATATTATATATATATATATATTATATATATTATTATATATAATACAGAGAGAGAGAAAGAGAGACAGAGAGAGAAGAGAATGAGAGAGAGAGAGAGAGAGAGAGAGAGAGAGAGGGAGATAGAAATATTTTCACAATGTCTTTCACTCACGAACATCCAACTGTTTTGGTTGCATGCTGATGAGTATCCCTTTCAGGTGTTGCTCAGTGGAGTGCGATAAGCGAGAAGGGGTCTGGGGGAGAGCAAGGAGTTACAGGTTTCTCTTCTTTAAGATGAGTCTCAGTCAATCCCATGCACCTATATGATTGTCCCGACCATATTGCCTTTATGGCAAAACCCCAATTCTTTTTATCATATATAGACTAGAAACAGGGGATGACGGTCTTAGTGTCCTGGATATGATGTTCAAGATCTGGTGCTCGGGTAATGTGGAGTACACCTTCATCCCCATTACTCCTAGATCCACTGTGTAGTACCTGTTAGGGTTTCGTCTATAGGTTAAATAGATAAAAAATGAGTTTACAAAAGCTTTTTAAAAATAGAGTTTTATAATTTATTTTTAATAAATTAATAATTTTTTTTTTTATATCCAACAAGAATTAATAAAACAAAAAGTATTGGGCATGAAATAACCCAAGGGTTGACATGCCGTAAAATCAAACTAACCAACAAAAAAAAAATTTTAAAATTAAAAAAAACAAACAAAAATAAAAAAAACAAAACAAAAACAAGCTGAGTTGGTTTGTTGGTTGGATTTTTCCGGCATGTCAAGCATTGGGTTATTTTGTACCGAAGACGTTTTTGTTTTAAGGTTCTTGTAAAATATTTACTAGAACTGAATCCAACTACTCTAGGAGAAGGAAAACTAAGGACCTTTTTAAGGTTCTTGTAAAATATATACTGGGATTATATCCCTCTATTCTCCCTCCAGCTTTGGGTAAATACTTGGGGGCACTGGGCTATTTAAGATCGGCCAGGTAACCAGACTAGGAGAAGAAAACTCAGGACATTTTTAAGGTTCTTGTAAAATATATACTGGATTATATCCCTCTATTCCCTCCCCCAGCTTTGGGTAAATACTAGGGGGCACTGGGCTATTTAAGATTGGCCAGGTAACCAGACTAGGAGAAGAAAAACTCAGGACATTTTTAAGGTTCTTGTAAAATATATACTGGAATTGATTTCAACTAATCTCCCTCCAGCTTTGGGTAAATACTAGGGGGTTCATTAAAATTGGCTAGGTAACCAGTCAAGGAGAAAGAAAACTCTGAATTTAAACCTTTTAAACTCTGCTTAAGGAAGAGAGTAGTGGAAATATAGAGAGAGTGGATGAGCGCGCGGAAGGGATAACACTAATCTGTTTCAATTGAACATAATACAAAGATGAAAAGAAGGAAAGAAAAAAAGAGTAAAAGAGGGTTGAATAAAGATAATTATACTTTTTACATATTGAACTATTCAGCAATAGCTCTTAAGTAAACATAAGAAATCTTGTAATAATTAAATTATCATCGTGTGATATATACACAGGTCTGCCATTTTGTTTAGGACAGGTATAATTACCAACACAGGAACATGTATCATACATCCAATGAAACTGGTCCTCTGTGGATCACATCCCTACTTCTCCACATAGTCACCGTTTCTCTCAATAGCAATGTTACACTTTCGAATGAAAGCATATATCCCAGCCCTATAAAGTTCTGTTGACTGTTCCTTGAGCCACTTCTTCATTACAGATTTCAATTTTTCGTCAATGGAATAATAGGAAAAGCTAGATGGGAACTATACGAGGATGTTGCATGCTGTCTTAAACAAATCTTGGATGAGAAAAAGAGAGAGAGAGAGAGAGAGAGAGAGAGAGAGACTCTTATTAAAGTTTAAAAGACAACGTTTTGAGAGAGAAAGAGAAAGAAAGAAAGATTGTTAGTAAAGTTTAAGAGAGAGAGAGAGAGAGAAAGAGAGAGAGAGAGAGAGGGAGAGAGATGGAGAGAGATTTTATGTTCTGGTCTTTGTCGTCCGCGAGGAAACTGTAAGAGGTTTTCGTCCTGGCTTTAAAAAACGCCTCCCCCCCCCGTTTCACCCCCCCCCGGTTTTCCCGCTGTTTTTTTAAACGCTCTGCTTCCAATTTCGCCTTTAAACATCGATTCAGAAAAGAGAGAGATGAATATTTTCGGATTGTCTATAATGAGTCAATTACCATGGTAACAGAAAGAAAGCAGAAACAGAATTGGGGTTGGCGGTCGGAAGGTGGGGGTTAAAAGCAAAAAGAAAATTAAGAGCATATCCCTGTATATATATATATATATATTGTGTTGTGTGTGTGTGTGTGCATTCATATATCTGAGTGTATGTTGTGCATGTGTGTATGTGTGTATATATATATATATGTGTGTGTATGCTTGTATATATATATGTGTGTATATGTTCGCTTATATATATATATATATATAATATATATATATATATATATATATATGGGGGGGTGTATATCCCTTTATATATCTGTGCGGAATGTGCATTCATATATCTATGTGTATATGTACGTTTGCATATCTGAGTGTGAGTATATATATATTATAATATATATAGTGTTGTGTGTAATGTGTGCGTGTGTTGTGTGTGTATGTATGTATGTGTATACATATGTGCATGTTGTATATATATATATTATATATATATATATATTTGTATAAGTGCCTTTACTTATATATATACGTCTGCGTATGAGCGTTTATGTATCTGTGTGTATATATAAACGCATATATATATATATATATATATATATATATATATATATGCCTGTGTATATATGTGCGTTTATATATATAAATGTGAGTGTGTATACATATATATATGCGTTTATGTCTGTGTATGTATACGTTTATGCGTGTGTATGTGTATATACATATGCGTTTATTTGTATGTAGATATGCGTTAAAGTGTGTGTGTGTGTGTGTGCATTTGTGTATGTATGTGTGTGTATGCGTTTATGTGTGTGCGTATATATGCGTTTGTTTGTGTCTGTGTTTATATGCTTTTATGTGTGTGTGTGTATGCGTTCATATATCTGTGTGTATATGTCTGTCTCTGTCGTTGTATACCTGACTATATATATATATATATATATATATATATATATATATATATATATATATATATATAAAGAAAGGTCCACACCTACCCATCACTCGGACAAGCACACAGATAGACGGACCCATAGAGAATCAATCACAAAAACACTCAGATACACACACACACACATACACACTCATATACATATATATATATAATATATATATATATATATATATATTATATACAGGCATATATATATACTATATATGTTATAATATATATATATTTCTCTCTCTCTGTTTTTTTCTCTCTCTCTCTCTCTCTCTCTCAGTCTCTCTCTCTCTCTCTCAGTCTCTCTCTCTCTCTCTCTCTCTATATATATATATATATATATATATATATATATATACGCACACACAAATATACACAGGCTGAGATATATATGTCTCAGCCTGTGTATCTTTGTGTATATATATATATATATATATATATATATATATATATATATATATATATAGAGAGAGAGAGAGAGAGAGAGAGAGAGAGACTGAGAGAGAAACAGAGAAACAGAAAGAGAGAGAAATATATATACATATATATATATGCCTGTGTATATGTATATATATATATATGTGTGTGTGTGTGTCTGTGTCTGTGTCTGTGCGTGTGTGTGTGTCGGGGTGTCTTTGTGAGTGACTCTCTATGTGTCTGTCTATCTGTGTCCTTGTCCGAGTGATGGGTAGGTGTGGGCCTTTCTTTAACCGATATACACGCTGGACATCAAAGTTGATCAGGTCACAAAGGGTGATGAGATAAGGACAGAGGGCGAGTGTCGCAAAAGCCCCGGGGTTTCCCCAGAGTGCTTCCATAATGGTTGAAATTAACCCGGAATCTGCAGACCAGTTCCAAAAGCCAATCAATATCATCTGGACACGATTTATAATTCCAAGATTCACAGACCAATCCGAAGATCTGTCGATATTCAAAATGGCCTCGCCACTAAATATGCTAAAGTCAGAGTTTATTCACAATATCGCGTTTAATATAAATTCTTCGACATTCCACTCTGCGAAGCTGCTGGCCGATAGACGAATTTCATGCACAGATAGGAGGAATATCGGAATTGGATACTAACGTGTTTAATGCTATCTTATTATAAGGGAGATTCGGTGTTATTCTATCTGTAAGCGAAACTACGTCACTGCTTACATCACAATACCGTCAGAAGTTGCATAAGTTTATTAAAGAGGATTTAATTTTTTGCTGAGAAATATCGGAATTGGAAGCTAACGCGTTTAATGCTATCTTTTTATTAGAGATTCGGTGTCTGTAACCTAAACTACTTCATTGCTTATGTCACAATACCCTCAGACAATGCATGTTTATTAAAGAGGATTTAATTTTTGCTGGCCGATAGACGAATTTCATGCACAGATAGGAGGAATATCGGAATTGGAAGCTAACGTGTTTAATGCTATCTTATTATAAGGGAGATTCGGTGTCTATAACCTAAACTACTTCATTGCTTATGTCACAATACCCTCAGACAATGCATGTTTATTAAAGAGGATTTAATTTTTGCTGGCCGATAGACGAATTTCATGCACAGATAGGAGGAATATCGGAATTGGAAGCTAACGTGTTTAATGCTATCTTATTATAAGGGAGATTCGGTGTCTATAACCTAAACTACTTCATTGCTTATGTCACAATACCGTCAGACAATGCATGTTTATTAAAGAGGATTTAATTTTTGCTGAACAATAGACAAATTTCAATCAAAGATAGGAGGAACGTGTTTAATGCTATTTTATTATAAGGAAGATTCGGTGTTATTCTATCTGTAAGCGAAACTACGTCACTGCTTACATCACAATACCGTCAGAAGTTGCGTAAGTTTATTAAAGAGGATTTAATTTTTTGCTGAGGAATATCGGAATTGGAAGCTAACGTGTTTAATGCTATCTTTTTATTATAATAGAGATTCGGTGTCTGTAACCGGAACTACGTAATTGCTTATGTCACAATATCCTCAAACATTGTGTAAGTTTATTAAAGAGGGTTTAATTTTTGCTGGCCGATAGATGAATTTCAATCAGAGATAGGAGGAATATCGGAATTGGAAACTAACGTGTCTAATGCAATCTTATTATAATGGAGATTCGGTGTGTATCCGTCTGTAACCAAAACTATGTCACTGCTTACATCATAATACCCTCAGAAATTGCGTAAGTTTATTAATGAGTATTTCATTCATAATCAAAATCATTATTACATAGAATAGAATAAATATTATTAATTAACGATGTCTATATGAAAATCTGAGTAAGATTTGCCTCAAAACAGCCCATGTTATTAGTGCATTTAAAATCCTGGAATGTGTCCTATATATCACTAAGTAATAAAGGATTACATAATAGATGGTTTGGTTAATTTGCATACTGGTTTTAACAAAACCGGGTTTAATAAATAATCACTTGGTGGTATTGATCTCTAATATTATTATTCTATTCTCCAACTTATTAAAATCAATCTTATGAATGATTTCATATAGAAACCAATTAAAATATAATTAAAATAAGTGCAATCTTTTTATATGCGTTCTTATTTCATTAGTCCTTCTAATTTAATATATTTCATTACATTAAAACTTAGATATTACGCTCGTACAATAAATATTATGTGTATATTACAATCACTACTATGGTACTTTATGTCGGCCACATGGCGAAACGGATATAAGGGTTTATTTAAATACAGTTCTGAGTGACAATCATCTGTAGATTGCAGGTTCAATCCTGACCAAGGGTGAAAATAACATAAAATTTTTATCATTGCATAACACTTGTTCCCGTTTATGGTTAATGGTATGAGAACAGTCTACTCCGGGGGATTGAATGAAGGTTTCGCTTCGAAGTTCCGTGAAGACCCAGGATTTAATAGAGTCCGAGAAGGTTCCCGAGTCCGACAAGAAATGCCTGAAGAAGGCCGCAGGGCACATGGACCGAAACGTTGTACAGATAACAATGAAGATGAGGACAATAGTCCGAATAAAGCAAATAATACGAATATTTTATTACATTAAAATTTAGATACTTGCGCCCAGTGGGGGCATATTTTTGCTATTAATGATAATAACGATGATAAATTTTGAGAGACTTTGAGATTCAGACGGATCACCTAAACCCGGCTAGGAAACTAGACCTAGTATTAATTAACAAGAAGAAGAAAAGGCGTCATCTCGTGAATTTTACTGTCCCGGGGGATCATAGAGTGAAGGTGAAAGAAAACGAAAAGATAGACAAATACTTGGACCTGGCCGGAGAGCTGAAAAAAAAACTTTGGAATACGAAGGTAAAGGTACCAATTGTAATTGGGGCCCTTGGAACGGTTCTCAAGGGTTTGGAAAAGAGACTAGCGGAATTAGAAATTCGAAGAAAAATCGAGACGATCCAAAGAGCAGCATTGTTAAGATCAACCAGGATACCAGACCTAGTGTTGATTAACCAAAAACAACGTGTCAACTGGTGGACTTTGCGGTCCCAGCAGATCACAGGGTGAAGCTAAAGGAAAATGAAAAAATGGACAAATACCCGGACCTTGCCAGAGAATTGAAAAAGCTGTGGAATATTAAAGTGAAAGTGATACCAATAGTAGTTGGTGCACTTAGAACGGTCCCAATAAACTTGGGAAAAAAACTGAAGGATCTAGAAATCAGAGGAAGAATTGAGACCATCCAGACTACTGCACTGTTGTAATCGGCTAGAATACTCAGAAGAGTCCTGGAGACCTGGGGACACTTGCTGTCACTTAACTTCCAGTGAACCTCTGAAAAAATCCTTCATAATCTGAACAAGTGTCATTTAAGACAGCTCATAGTGGCATTACCATCGCAAGTATACATAATAGATGGCTCCACAATGGTCATAAGAAAACAACGAATGGAATAATAATAATAATAATAATAAATAATAATAATAATAATAATAATAATAATAATAATTTGTAAATTTTTAAAAATGGACAAATACTTAGACCTTGCCAGAGAAATGAAAAAGTTATGGAATATGAAAGTCAAATTGATACCAATTGTAGTTGGTGCACTTGGAACGGTCCCAAAAGGATTGGAAAAGGGTTTGGAAAGTTTGGAAATCAGAGGAAGGATTGATACCATTCAGAACACCGCACTGCTGCAATCTGCCAGAATACTCAGAAGAGTCCTGGAGACCTGAGGAGACTTGCTGTCACTCAGACTCCAGTGAAATACCATCAGCTAACACTGATGTGAAAACTCAAAAGAAGTGAATAATAATAATAATAATAATAATAATAATAATAATAATAATAATTAATCTAAGAGACGTGTTATAAAATATTCAAGTAAATGAGCATACGCATACACGCACATACATACACACATACACACATATATACAGACATATATACACACATACATAAACAAAGACACACACACACGCATATGCACTCACACACATGTATATACACTTAAAGACACATACACACGCACAAACAACAGCATTGTTGAAATCGGCTAGAATACCCAGAAGCGTCCTGGAGACCTGGTGACACTTGCTGTCACCTAACCTCCAGTGAACCTCTGAAAAAACCCTTCATAATCTGAACAATTGTCATTTAACTCTGCTCATAATGGCTTTACCATCGCAAGTATACATAACAGACGGCTCCACAACGGTCATAAGATAACGAAAGGAATAATAATAATAATAATAATAATAATAATAATAATAATAATAAATGCCATAAGGACAAACTACATCAAAGCGAAAATTGATAAGACCCAACAAAATAGTAAATGTAGACTTTGCGGTAATAGAGTTGAGACTGTTAACCATATACTCTGCGAATGTAGCAAACTAGCACAACGAGAATACAAAACTAGACACGACTGGGTTGGGAAGGTGATCCACTGGGAATTATGCAAGAAATTAAATTTTGACCACACAACAAAATGGTATATGCATAAACCAGAATCTGTTCTTGAGAACGAAACGCACAAAATTCTCTGGGACTTTGAAATTAAAACGGATCACCTTATCCAGCAAGAAGACCAGACCTAGTGTTGATTAACAAAAAAGAAAGAACTTGTCAACTGGTGGATTTTGCAGTGCCAGCGGATCACAGGGTGAAGTTAAAGGGAAAATGAAAAAATTGACAAATATCTGGACTTTGCCAGAGAACTGAAAAAAGTTATGGAATATGAAAGTGAAAGTTATACCAATTGTAGTTGGTGCACTTGGAACAGTCCCAAAAGGATTAGAAAAGGGTTTGGAAAGTTTGGATATCAGAGGAAGGATTGAAACCATTCAGAACACTGCACTGTTGCAATCTGCCAGAATACACAGAAGAGTCCTGGAGACCTGAGGAGACTTGCTGTCACTCAGACTCCAGTGAAAGACCATCAGCTAACACTGATGTGAAAACTCTAATAATAATAATAATAATAATAAAGGAGACCAGACCTAGTATTGATTAACAAAATAAAAGAGAACGTGTCAACTGGTGGTCTTTGCGGTCTTAGCAGATCACAGGGTGAAGCTGAAGGAAAATGAAAAGATCGATAAATATCGATTGTAGTTAGTGCACTTGGAACGGTACCAATAAACTTGGAAAAAAGACTGGAGGATCTAGAAATCAGAGGAAGAATTGAGACCATCCAGACTACTGCACTGCTGTAATCGCCTAGAATACTCAGAAGAGTCCTGGGGACCTGGGGACACTTGCTGTCACTTAACCCTCAGTGAACCACCACCAGATGAAAAAAACCTTCATAATCTGAACAATTGTCATTTAACTCTGCACATAATGGCTTTACCATCGCAAGTATGCATCACAGACGGCTCCACAACGGTCATAAGATAACGAAAGGAATAATAATAATAATAATAATAATAATAATAATAATAATAATAATAATAACAGCTTTTAATGGGGGGTCATTAGCATAAATATATCCGCAATTCTCTTTGAGCCGGTCTGCAACTCGAGTAGCGGGGTCGGCGAAGAACAGTAGCCAGGGTCGAGGAAACATGTCCCGGATTGACAAGTCCGCCATGATGGATTGTCGACAGCGACCTCTGGTGGAGGACCTTGCGTCCGCCGCCAATGGCAGTGATGACGTCACGCGGCCCTTCGGACGGCAATTACGCAGCCGGCGTCTGTATAAAAGTGACTTGTTTGAATAACATGATCAGCCGAGGATTACTGACAATGGCTTGTGACGATCTTAATCAGGATGTGATGGCCCCGGAGTCGAGGAGGAGGCGAGGGGGAGGGGGTAGAAGAAGAGCCAATCGATGGAGAGACGGACCTTGAGCCAACTAAAGCCTAACCCGACCAGCTAAACCCACAGACATGTAACCTTACCGACCCGATCCTTGGAATATCTCTCTTTCCGAAAAGTACGGGCGCCAATTATAGATAATTTTCTACAGCCGATAATGTTTTCGGCCTGATGTTACACTGGTAGATGATACAGCCTAGACTGATCGCGCAGTAGCCAGCCCAAACCCTTGACCCCCAGCCACTTTAAGTAAAAAAAATATTCTCTCTCTCTCTCTCTCTCTCTCTCTCTCTCTCTCTCTCTCTCTCTCTCTCTCTCTGGTTGTCTTTTTTTCAATTTTCTTTTTCTTCCCTCCGTCTCTCTTCTTATCCGAATCTCTCTCTCTCTCTCTCTCTCTCTCTCTTCTCTCTCTCTCTCTCTCTCTCTCTCTCTCTCTCTCTCTTCTCTCTCTTCTCTCTCTCTCTCGTTTTTTCTCTCTCTCTTTCTCCTCCTCTCATTCTCTCTCTCTCTCTCTCTCTCTCTCTCTCTGTGTTTTTTTTCAAACTCTCTCTTTCTCCTTCTCTCGACTCGTCTCTCTCTCTCCTCTCTTTCTCTTCTCTCATCTCTCGCTGACTGAAACCGATAACTCACTTTACCCGCCTCCTTCATGAAAAAACCTTTTTACATCAAATCAAAATGATCCTTTCTCATCGACTATCCACCCTGCGCTCATACGAATAGGAGTAAAAAGTAATGCCATTTTGTTTACGACGGGTATTTATCAACATCTCAACAGAGGTCATATACATGTGAGTCAAAAAAATATCCATCAAAGACAGGTTCAGGGAACATGTATCATACATCAAAATGGGTGTGGATCACATCTCCACATAGGTGAGTCAAGTAATGCCATTTTTTTAGGACAGGTATAATTACCAACACAGGAACATGTATCATACATCAAAATGAAGCTGGTCCTCTGTGGATCACATCCCCTTTCCACATAGTTGAGTAAAAAAGTAATGCCATTTGGTTTAGACAGGTATAATTACCAATTATCATTACATCATCTGACTTCTAACAATCAATAGTCACGTTTTCTTAGTAGTCAGTCTGGACTTTGATGAGAGCATGTATCCCTGTAAAATTCTGTTGAGTGTTCTTTGAGCCACTTCTTCACTACAGATTTAACTTCCTTGTCAGTGGAATAATGTTTGCCTCTCAAACTCTCTTTCATGGGGCTGAAGAGATGATAGTCAGAAGGCGATAAATCTGGTGAGTATGGAGGATTCGGTAAAGTTGTCCACCCGAATGAGGCAATTTTCTCACTTGTCCTGTGGTTGAGTATTTTCAAGCAGAAGGAAGACATTGTCGATTGGCAAGTCGGATTCTTGCTCTGGGCCTCGTTAGGATCTCAATGTAGGCTTTAGTTTTGAAAGAAAAGAAAAACTTCACACTTATCTATATATTTAAACAAATTTCGTTGAAAACAACAGAACGTAAGTTTTGTTAATTTTCAATCTATCTATTAATAATGGAGATTTGCTTCCAGTTTTTGTCTGTAACAAAAATTACGTCACTGCTTACGTCACATTACCCAAAATCGTCATAACATAGAATAAACACACTCAAAATTTGAACATGCAGCATTAGACAATCCTCATTATTTTTTAAAACAAGTTTTAATAAATATATGACTGGTATTATATATCTATATATAGTTTGTTTTATTTTAATACATAATTAAAGTTTACATTTCAAATTGTTTTATTTTTTAATCCTTTAATGAATTTGATGATTTTACTTACTTAGGGTACAAACTCGCGAACATTGAATTTTTTACTCCCACCCCTCAGGCAATACGTTTCAAAAATCTATTTTACATCGCCCGGAGGGTGTTTTTTATTTTGTACTAGTTCTAATAATTTTCTAAATACTATCATCTCGAAAAGAATTTATAAAAAAAACAAAAGAGTTATAATTCCGAGTACTTTACCTTTATCAATTTGTTCGAATATAAATCAAATCTTTTGTTGCACAAAAGGCAAGAACAGGTGATATTCAATGTGCATATATATATATATATATATATACATATATATATATATATATATATATATATATATATATATATATATATATATATATTATATATATATATATATATATATATATATATTGGTTTGGAGGTTGATTTTGAAGGCTATCACAATGCAGGTGTAAAGAAAAAATAATAAGGTAACAATGGTGTTGTTTGTTAACCTGTAATTATTCTTGATATTTCGAGATAAAATCTCTTTTTCAGAAGAACACTGAAACTGAAGTAGTTGTGTTGTTATGGCATTTTTTTTTAAAGTAAAAATGCCATAACAAGACAACAACGACTTCAGTTTCAGTGTTCTTCTGAAAAAGAGATTTTATCTCGAAATATCAAGAATAAATTACAGGTTAACACACAACACCATTGTTACCTTATTATTATTTTTTATTTACACCTGCATTGTGATAGCCTTCAAAATCAACCTCCAAACCAATATATACACAATGCTTCAAGCAAATTATAAAACTCTCTTATATATATATATATATATATATATATATATTATATATATATATATATAATATATTGCCGGGATTCACTTGTCAAGATTATTTTCTATAATTATCGAATTTTATGCGATACATGCATTATAAATTGCCTTCAAGCAATATATATATATATATATATATATATATATATATATATATATATACACATACACACATATATAATATATATATATAGGGGGGGGACATCGTGATTTTCTTTTATCATCGTTTATCCTATCACAATTTACTTACTAACAAAACACAACATTAATTTCTCCATTCAATCGAAATCACACATATTTACTTTTTTTTGCCCGACTCATAATCAAAATTATATCTTTTTTTTTTTGTCACCATTTCTCAAAACGATTCTTTCAAAAAATGTCAACAATTCTTGATTTTCATTTTTCGTGTTGTCCTCCTCTTTATTTTGGCATATATAAACACAACGTTTCGGCCGCTCTATCCACCGGCCTTCCTCGGGTGTTGCCTGTATATACAAACATAGAAAAGATCCAACCTAATACTCTTGGGAAAGATATGAACCCCCTCGTACCTTAATTATGGGTTAAATATTACCACTACTATTCTACAACAAGGATGGCTTTGGCATTAAATAACCCACGAAGGTTGATATGCGATTAAAACAAAGAAACCAAACTTGGCAGTAGTTGGTTATTTGTTGTTTTTTTTTTTTTACGGCATGTCCACACTTGTTGGGTTATTTTATGTCGAAGGAGTTTTGTTTTATTCTTTTCTTTATTTTTCATTTTCTTTCTCATTATCGCTTTTTTTATTCCAATTTCTTTCTTGTTTTTCTCACGACCGTCTTTCTCTTCTATCCTTCCCAACTTCCTTCCTTTCTTTCTTTTTCCTTATTTTTTCTTTCTTTTTACTTCTTTTTCCGTTTTCCTTATTTATTATCGCTTTGTTGGAAATGAACACAGCGAGACGAGTTCAAATCCTGGACGCGGCTGGAAAATCGTTTTTAATAGTTTGACAGTTGATCAAAGAACTATTGAAGATCTCATTGGAATTATAACGCCATTGTTGTGTGCAACAACAATGGCGTTATAATTCCAATGAGATCTTCAATAGTTCTTTGATCAACTGTCATCACATGACCCTTCTTTAACAAGGATTTTTTTAGACTTGCTGGCTACAGAGGTCGCTGGCGGTTTTATGGGTCAATATTGTGGTTTTCCCGGCTTACCTTTGAAGTTCAGTTGCCCTCTTGATTGGTTGGTTTAGAATTGGCTGGACTCCAGTCTAAAACATCCTTGTAAAAGAAGGGTCATTCCTTCGAAACACTGGATGAAATAAAATGGAACCTAGTATAGAACATCCAACCCAGTTTCTCATTTATTTCCCACATTACTCATGCTTCGCACTAAATCCTAAAAATATGTAAAAAAGACATCATCATCATCATCCTATTATTATTATTATTATTATTATTATTATTATTATTATTATTATTATTATTATTATATTTATCATTATTATATTTATTATTATCATATATATTATATATATAATTATAATATTATAATTATAAATATTATGTTATATATATAATTATAATATTATAATTATAAATATTATGTTATATATATAATTATAATTATAATATATATATATATATATAATTATGATATATATATATTATATATTATATTATATTATTATATATTATATATGATTATTATATATGATTATTATATGACAATCTCTCGCCATCCTTCCCTATCATTCATTGCCCCTGTGAGGTTCTCTGCGTAGCATCCAGTATCCGCACAGAGCTGATCTATGTATGTCTTTGCTCTGGCGCGCCCATGTGATTGCTTCCACAGAAGAACGTCACTTAAGAGTTCATCCTTGCTTCCCCAGCAGTGTCCAGCCTGTCTTGTTCACCTCACACGGATGGTTTGTGTGATATGGGGCAGGTGGCCATACAGCTGTGTTCTCTTGGGGTGTTGTTTCCATGTCTTGTTTAATATTGCACGCACCATTTTCGTGCAAATCTCATCTAGCTTATTCTCCAGGCGCTTCGTTAGAGTCCAGGTAGTGCAGCCGTACAGTAGCACTGATACATGGCTCGGATGAATTTTCATTTTCATTTTTCAGCGAGATCTGATTTCCATATCACTGACAATTTGTTTAAAGCAGCACATGCCTTTCCTATGCTTGCATTGGCGTCGTTTTCTGTTGAGGAGATATTACTACCTAGATACGTGAATTGTTTCACCGATTTTTGGAGTGTACCTTCGAGTGTGGAGATGTCTCCTTCATTTCTAATCAGATGAATTCGGTTTTTATGGGAGTTCACATATAGGCCCATGTTCCGTGCTGCCTTTTCAAGGCTGTGTAGCAAATATTAGGCCTACGCAGAGAAATTCCAGAACATCTGCATAGTGCTCATCCATAAGAGTCTGTGCGGGATAACGACTGCTTCTTGCCTTTTTTTAGTGTGAGGCCTTTCTCTTTTATGGGGTCTATGCCTAGATTACGTACTTCGAACATCACAATAGACACACAGACACGTGCTCATGTAATGAAAGGTTATAATATGAGAGTTATATTTAAAAACATAAAGATTCTTAGGTCTTAATGCACAGTGTCCAGAGGATTTTTTTAGATTA
>CM042175.1:55734950-55749950 GCA_023376005.1 Doryteuthis pealeii | reverse complement strand
ACTGTTGACCATATCTACAGATATTTGCCTTTCATCCCACTTATGAGGGCGTGACACAAGGACATTTTTATGTGGGCCCACCCACAAGCCGAAGCTCATGGGTGGTAGGTGGAAAAAATGCGTCGATCTCGTCGGCATTACCCCCTCAAGCGCCTCAGCCCTGTCCCTTTAAATCGAGGGGGCAGGTATCGCCTGGGGGATAGCCCCCTGGGACCGACGCTATTAACTTGTAAAGATCCAGGGCCGAAGCCACTGGACCCCCATCACGAGGGGCGGGCTTGTCTACATACTAATAACAGGCAATTGTATTTATATATACAGCAAAATAGCGGTTTATAGTGTGAACGGGAAGACTCATTTTCATAATGATATTAAAAATTTGATTTTAATAAATATGTGCTTAGTATTATTGATTTCTAACTGTTTGGTTTTATCTTAACAAATATGAGCAAAAATCTTAAAAGAAATCCATTAACAAGAAGAAATAACTGTAATTTTATTCTTTGTTTGATCTTTTTACGTGAATTTGGAGAAGAAGCATTTTATGTAAGGACGCTGTTGAGAAAGACACCAATCACCATGCCAGTTAATCGACAGAATTAAGGTCGTTTTTGAGACCCTTCCCAGTGAAACTGTAACATCATCTTGCTCCAGTTTCCGGAGCAGGATTGAGGCTGTAATCGACGTTAATGGCGTTTTTATTTTTTGAGTGAAACTTGTTGACAGTAGTGTAATTTCCGAGCCAGTTGAATTTCTTTACAATCCATTAAATTTTGTAGTTACCAAGCACTTTTTCTTTTTCCTTATGAAACTGTCAAATTTATCCCGAACACCCTGTATATATAATCAAATTTTCAAAAATTTTTAAAAGAGAATATTTGAAATTTCAAACAAAAATTTTTAAAAGAGAATATTTTAAATTTCATTTAAAATATTCTCTTTTAAAAAATTTGTTTGAAATTTCAAATATTCTCTTTAAAAAATTTGTTTGAAATTTTTCTCTTTTAAAAATTTTTGTTTGAAATTTAAAATATTCTCTTTTAAAAATTTTTGTTCAAAATTTATAATATTCTCTTTTAAAAATATTTGTTCAAAATTTAAAATATTCTCTTTTAAAAATTTTTGTTTGAAATTTAAAATATTCTCTTTTAAAAAATTTTATTTGAAATTTAGAATATTCTCTTTTTAAAAATTTTTGTTTGAAATTTAAAATATTCTCTTTTAAAAATTTTGTTTGAAATTTAAAATATTCTCTTTTCTTAAAAGGGCCTATATGAAATAATCCCATCATAAAACGGTTATAATATTCATAAAATGTCTTCATATTCAACACAACAATATTTTCTCTAAAGAAAATCTTTAACAAATCGAAATATTGCAATATCAGCAGAATAAAGAACATTATTTGAACAACATCTGATTGAATGTAATACAAAGTAGTAAAAGTAAAAGTCGACGGGGCGGCCTAAAGTCGGTATCAGCCAGTCAGCGAGGGAGTCTATCCCCTTTTCAATAGCGCTAGACCAAGGAGATTGTTTTTTAGCATCTGAGGTGGAGCGCCACACCAACCATCAGCTCCTTTACCGCACAGATCCCTGTGCTACTCATACGCTGAGTTGGCGGGAGACCGGTATCGAACTAGGAACCTTGTGGTTTCTAGCCGAACGCTCTACCGACTGAGCTAACCCGGAAGAACAATTCCAGATCTATGGGGCACCCAGTGAGAATCGAACTCAATAACAATGGTCTGCTAATTTAGCTTGCTAATCATTACACCACCAGATGAGTATACGTCCATGGGAATTGAAATATTGCTATATCAGCAGAACAAAGAACTTTATTTAATAAGAAAGGCAAGAAGCAGGCGATATCCTGCACAAACACTCACAGATGCAGACTACGCTGATGACCTTGCGCTTCTTGCAGATACACCGGCACAGGCTGAGTCACTACTGCATAGCCTGGAGAAGGCAGCAAAGAATATCGGCCGCTATGTGAACTCCAATAAATGTGTTTCAAAAAGAAAGGAGACATCTCCACACTTGACGGTAAGCCTCTTAAGCCAGTGGAACAGTTCACATACCTAGGTAGTAATATCTCATCCACAGAAAGCGATGTTAATACACGTATAGGAAAGGCATGGGGGGTTACAAACAGATTATCAGTAATATGGAGATCCGATCTCACAGTCAAGCTAAAGCGACAATTTTTCCAGGCTGTGGTTATATCAGTACTGCTGTATGGCTGCACCACCTGGACCCTAACAAAGCGACTCGAGAATAAGCTAGATGGGACCTGCACAAGAATGTTGCGAGCAGTCCTGAACAAGTCGTGGAAGCAGCACCCCACAAAGAAGCAACTATGTGGTCACATTCCCCCCATCTCACAAACCATACGGGTGAGACGGACTAGGCATGCTGGACACTGCTGGAGAAGTGAGGACGAACTCATAAGCGACGTTCTCCTGTGGAGGCCAACACATGGACATGCTAACGTAGGACGTCCACTAAGGACCTACATTGACCAACCATGCGAGGACTCGGGATGCTGCACGGAGGACCTCCCAGGGGCCATGAGTAATAGGGAAGGTTGGCGAGAGATTGTCATGGATATCCGTGCTGCTTGCCCGACATGATGATGATGATTTCAACAACGTCTGTGTTTTTCATATTATCTTACCCTTATATATACATAAATAAAAATTAAAGTCATCGGGGTGGCCTAAAGTCGGTATCAGCCAGATAGTGAGGGAGACTTTCCTCTTCACTAGCGCTAGACCAAGCAGATTGTTTTTGCATCTGAGGTGGAGCACAATACCTACGATCAGCTCCTTACTTTGCCTCACAGATCTCTGTGTTACTCAAAGCCGGAGGTGCCGAGGGCCGGATTCAAACCAGGAATCTTATATATATATATATATATATACATATATATATATATATATATATATATGGGGGTTTAGTGTGGTCCATGTATGCTTCTTCGTTGATATATATATATATATATACATATATATATATATATATGTTTATAATTTACATATTATTTGGGATTTAGTATGAAGCATTAGGTATCACATATAAGAAACTCAGTTTTTTTATTGTTAAGTTTCGTTTTATTTCATTAAAAACTGAGTTTCTTATATTTCATACCTAATGATTCATACTAAATCCCAAACAATATATTATATATACTAGCAAATATATGCACCCTCCGGGTGCAAGTATTTTAGTTAAATTTCATAATAAAATATGATATTAAATTAGAAAGGCTAATGAAACTGAATAAGAATGTAGATAAAAAGATTTTGAACAGAGGGGGTATGATTGAAAAATAGAACAACTTTGAAACTAACTCTTCCATCATTTTACGTTACTCCCGTCTTTCATTGGTAAATTTTCCTAATTAAACTGTTTAGTTAAAATAGGAAGTAAAGAATAATATTACAGTTATTTCTTCTTGTTAATGGATTTCTTTTAAGATTTATTGAAGAGATTTTTGCTCATATTCAATAAGATAATACCAAACAATTAGAAATCAATAATACTAAGCATATATTTATTAAAATCAATTTTTTAAGATCAATATGCAAATTAGCCTTCCCATTCACACTGTAAACCTCTATTTTGTTGTATATATAAATACAATTGCATGTTATTAGCATGTAGAGATATGGTCAACAGTGTAAGTAATGTAAAACAATTTTATTAATAATTGAGGTTTAAATAAAAATAAAATCATGGAGAATATGATGTAAATAACTAAAGGAATTGTGACTTGCATAGTAATATAGTTTCGGTTACAGACAGACAAACCCACAATCTCCATTATAATAAGATATATATATATATATATATATATATATATATATATATATATATGAACCAGGAACCTTATATATAATTCCCTTATTTTCCTCTCATATATATTTTTTCGTTCTCTTGCCACTTATTAAACTTTTTTTATTCTTATTTTCCTTTACTTCTTTTTTCACCCCTTTTTCCCATCAATACGATCTTTGCCCAACTGGTCTTCCATACTAAGCAGATTAAGACAACCGTTAGTAGATACTTATCCGGCCAATTAATCGAGACCGATGTAATATGACGCAGAAAAACTCGCCTTCATTTTGCCTAACCTATTGACACTTTCACATTCTTCGATTCCACCCCGACCCCCCAATCCCTCACACACACACTCTTCGCCAGCCACCCTACCCCACTCATCCCCTCCCAGCTCTTGTATCGCGTTCGGCTTCCATTCTTCCAAAGCCGACCAAGTGAACGACTAGTGTTGATATGAAAACTAATCAGCGTCTCCTTTCACCCCCAACAAAACCGTTTCACTACCGACACTACCATGACCTCCTCTAAGAAATTCAAAATCTTATTTCCACTCCCGCTTATTTTGTTCCTCTTCTTCTCCACCGTCGCCACCGCCAGCACCGCCACCCTCTCTCTCTCTCTCTCTCTCTCTCTCTCCCCCTCTCCTCTCTCTCTCTCTCTCTCTCTCTCTCTCTCTCTCTCTCTCTCTCTCTCTCTCTCCCCACCTTTTCCCGCTTTCTCTTTTGCTTGCAACTGATAGCCGCCATTTTTGTTCTTCCCACTTCCGGTATGTCTGTCCGCGTCCTTTTCTGCGCAGATATAATATTAATTCCATTCGATCTTGCACCCATCCCGGAAGTGTTGTTCATATCGCTCAATCAATTTCACGAGGTGTGTTCGCGTGGAGACGGGGGGTCACATGGAGAAAGATGGCGTCGTCGGCCACCAATAAAAAGAAAAATGTCTTTGAAAGAACGAACCCAACAATTCATGTTTTGGTGACTGCATTTCTTTACTGTGTGATTTTCTTTTTTTTCCTTTCTTTTTTTTTTTTTCTTTTGTCCTTTTTTTCTTTGTTTCCTTCTTTTTTTTCCCTTTTTTTTGTCATCTTCGGAAGTCTCCACCTCATCAATTCTGAGGTTAATCTAACAGTTTAAAAATATTGTACAGAACTAATCTGATGGTGAAGTTACAATTCTGGAAAGCTATGGGGAATGTGGAGAAGTCCTTTATCCCCATTACTCCCAGGTCCACTCTGACCTGAAGTGGTAGTACCGGAGTAGTAGTATTCATTACTGCTGAATAGCGAGTTCAATCATGTGCTATACTTGCGATCTAGTGCACAATTTCTTTTTTTAAATAATCCAAAAATCCTGACTGGTTTGGAACAATTTTATTTTTCTAAAGTTTACTTAATTGCCAGTTGAGATACAGTGATAACCGTATTCGTTCAACGTCTTTTCTTTATTAGCATGTAAAAAAAATGGAAAATAAAAAGAAGCTATGAAATAAGAACGTGACATGTTTCGTGTTACAATTTCTTTATTATTATTATTATTATTTTATTATTATTATTATTATTATTATTATTATGTGTTTTACTCCTTTTAAGTTTTCACATCAGCGTTAGCTGATGGTCTTTCACTGGAGTCTGAGTGACAGCAAGTCTCCTTAGGTTTCCAGGACTCTTCTGAGTATTCTGGCAGATTGTAGCAGTGCAGTGTTCTGAATGGTATCAATCATTCCTCTGATTTCCAGACTTTCCAAACCCTTTTCCAATCAATCTTTCCTCTGATTTCCAGACTTTCCAAACCCTTTTCGAATCAATCCTTCCTCTGATTTCCAGAGTTTCCAAACTCTTTTCTAATTATTATAATTATTATAATTATTATTATTATTATTATTCATCACTCCTTTTGAGTTTTCACATCAGTGTTAGCTGATGGTCTTTCACTGGAGTCTGTGTGACAGCAAGTCTCCTCAGGTCTCCAGGACTCTTCTGAGTATTCTGGCAGATTGTAGCAGTGCAGTGTTCTGAATGGTTTCAATCCTTCCTCTGATATCCAAACTTTCCAAGCACTTTTCTAATCCTTTTGGGACCGTTCCAAGTGCACCAACTAC
Source organism: Doryteuthis pealeii (assembly GCA_023376005.1). Taxonomy (NCBI): domain Eukaryota; kingdom Metazoa; phylum Mollusca; class Cephalopoda; order Myopsida; family Loliginidae; genus Doryteuthis; species Doryteuthis pealeii. The sequence continues at coordinate 55,744,005 of CM042175.1, read as the reverse complement.
AATTGGTATCACTTTCACTTTCATATTCCATAACTTTTTCAGTTCTCTGACAAGGTCCAGATATTTGTCTATTTTTTCATTTTCCTTTAGCTTCACCCTGTGATCTGCTGGCACTGCAAAATCCACAAGTTGACAAGTTCTTTCTTTTTTGTTAATCAACACTAGATCTGGTCTTCTTGCTGAGATGAGGTGATCCGTTTTTATTTCAAAGTCCCAGAGAATTTAATGCGTTTCGTTCTCAAGAACAGATTCTGGTTTATGCATATACCATTTTGTTGTATGATCAAAATTTAATTTTTTGCATAATTCCCAGTGGATCACCTTCCCAACCCAGTCGTGTCTAGTTTTGTACTCCCGTTGTGCTAGTTTGCTACATTCGCATAGTACATTATTATTATTATTATTATTATTATTATTATTATTATTATTTTTGTTACATTTAAAATAGTATTTGGAAAGCAAATATTTAACCATTAATACTTTGGCATTAGTTGAATTCGTTTTTATCAAGCAGGGATGATTTTTTATATCCCCTATTTTTTTAATAGCTAAGAATTTACATATTAAAATATTCGTTTATTTTAGGATTTTTTTGTTTACATTGATAATATGTTAAAAGGGTAACTAATTTAAAAAATAAGGGGGTGGTTATGGTTGTGGGTTAGATAGAAAAATGTGTTTATAAAAATAATTGAGTACCTCTCAAGAATGAGTTTATTCCAAAACTTTGTCGGCATTAAATGAACGACTGAGGTTGATATGCCGTAAAACAAAACAAACCAAACCAATCGAACTCCTTACTAATAGTCTACCAGTCTAGTTTGCAAACCATCACATTACTGAAGACGTAAAACAAACCAAACAAAAAATATGTTCTTTCCGTCTTTCTTTTTCTCTGAATTTTTTAGATGAGGCTTGTATTTGTATTATTTGTATTATTCGGACGATTGTCGGGGGCTGCAGTAACATAGAATAATAATTAACACAGGTTAACACCTGTACTCCAGCTATGGTTAGCGGAATGAGAACAGGATACCCCCGTGGATTGAATAAAGGGTTAGGTTCAAAGTTCCGTGATAACTCCCGATTACGACAAGATGGTTCCCGAGTCGGAGAATGTTGGCCGAAACATTGTACAGATAACAATGAAGATGAGGACAATAGTCCGAATAATACAAATAATACTAACGTTCTTTCTTTATTTCTCACTTTCGTCTTCCTAACAATCTCCCTGTTTTTGTTTTTGTTTTCCCTTTTCTTTCTTCTATTTTTTCTTGAATTCTTTCGACTCATTCTAAAAAACATAATCTAAATTTCTCAGAATTTTTAAGATGTGGCTTGATAATTAGTATTATTTGGATTATTCGGACTATTGTCTTCATCTTTACTGATATCTACACTATTTCTCTGAATTTTTTAGATGAGGCTTGATAATTAGTATTATTTGGATTATTCGGACTATTGTCCTCATCTTTACTGATATCTACACTATTTCTCTGATTTTTTTTAGATGAGGCTTGATAATTAGTATTATTTGGATTATTCGGACTATTGTCCTCATCTTTACTGATATCTACACTATTTCTCTGAATTTTTTAGATGAGGCTTGATAATTAGTATTATTTATATTATTCGGACTATTGTCCTCATCTTTACTGATATCTACACTATTTCTCTGAATTTTGTAGATGAGGCTTGATAATTAGTATTATTTGGATTATTCGGACTATTGTCCTCATCTTTACTGATATCTACACTATTTCTCTGAATTTTTTAGATGAGACTTGATAATTAGTATTATTTGTATTATTCGGGCTATTGTCCTCATCTTTATTGTTATCTACACTATTTCTCTGAATTTTTTAGATGAGACTTGATAATTAGTATTATTTGTATTATTCGGGCTATTGTCCTCATCTTTATTGTTATCTACACTATTTCTCTGAATTTTTTAGATGAGGCTTGATAATTAGTATTATTTGTATTATTCGGGCTATTGTCCTCATCTTTACTGATATCTACACTATTTCTCTGAATTTTTTAGATGAGGCTTGATAATTAGTATTATTTGGATTATTCGGACTATTGTCCTCATCTTTACTGATATCTACACTATTTCTCTGATTTTTTTAGATGAGACTTGATAATTAGTATTATTTGTATTATTCGGGCTATTGTCCTCATCTTTATTGTTATCTACACTATTTCTCTAAACTTTAGAGATGCCTACTCTTATTTATAGACTCGGCGATAATCATGTGACCAACCTATTGTCCAATCACTGGCAGTGCTCTGCTGCTGATATTATTATTTATACTGGCTGTGCTGATCTTAGCCACTCATAACTACTTGAACCTTCGTGGACGACGGAACATAGGATTATATCACTGGACCTTTTGACACTACGTAGGATTCCAAAATTAGGACTTATTCACTTAACAAAGGATTCTATAGCTCAGGACTTACTTACTTTAAGTCTTTCTGAACCATCAGATTGATAAGACTTGTCATACATTATAAACAGGGTGTAGGGGATTATCTTCCCTTTGCCTGGAAGAGTTATCTTCCCGCTGCGTTGCCGTTTGTTCCCGCTAGGGGACCTCTGGTATTTAAGCGCCTTATTTGAACTTGTCACCTCTTTTAGCTGGATCTTCTCAACGAACTGCTATGGGCTAGAGTCTATCTACCCCCTTCTCGGTGGGGCTTTTGCCCCCACCCCTTACATTACTGTAAGTCTTTTATACAGCATGGACTATCCTTTAGTTCCATGTCTGTAACATTTATATTTTACGTACATTTGGGTATCTCGTTTATACCTAAATATTGTATCTTGTATTTACCATTCATGAATGTGTCCTTTTATCTCTACTCTTATATCTTATTTGTATCTTATGTATCTATGTACTTTATGTATCTTATCGTTACCATGTGCTGTACACCTATTAAATGTTTTGTCTCACAACGTGTCGGAGGTGTTATTCAATTATCAACTTTGAATCTTACAAGGGCATACATCTAATTTTATGTCCCTTCAGCTATTGATAAATAATAGGGCAGACTGGGCTCTTTAACCCTGGCCAGGCAACCAGTCTAGGAGAAGGGAAAATCTCATTGCTCTGCATGCCATCTTACAACTCTTAGATTTTAGTATTATCTGCGTTATTCGGACTATTGTCCCCATCTTCATTGTTATTTGTACAATGTTTCGGCCGATATGCCCTCCAGCCTTCTTCAGGTATTTCTTCTCGGACTCGGGAACCTTCTCGGACTCGGGAACCTTCTTTTCGGACTAGGGAACCTTCTTTTTGAACTCGGGAACTTTCTTGTCGTATTCGGGAGCCATCACGGAACTTTGAACCTAACCCTTTATTTAGTCCACGGGGGTATCCTGTTCTCATTCCGCTAACCATAGCTGGGGTGGGAGTTGTGTTAATTAATTATTTTTCTAACTGCTTTCACTCAGGATTGAACTCGGGTTCCAGAGATAACTGTCACTTAGAACTGTCTTAACCTAACTACCTTATCCACTAGGCCATGTGTCCAATTGGAAGATGGCTCCCGAATACGACAAGAAAGTTCTCGAGTTCGAAAAGAAGGTTCCCGAGTCCGGGAAGGTTCCCGAGTCCGACAAGAAATACCTGAAGAAGGCCGGAGGTCATATCGGCCGAAACGTTGTACAAATAACAATGAAGATGGGGACAATAGTCCGAATAACGCAGATTATACTAATCTTCAAGCCTCATCTCAAACATTCAGAGAAGTTTTAGATTTTAGTTCTTGTGCTGAGATGGCTTTCTGTTATAGCAACAAAATAGAAATATGAGTACTATTTCTATGAATTTTTTTAGATGAAACTTGATAATTTCTATTATTTAAACTATTGTCCTCATCCTTATTGTTATTGAAAAAAAAAATTTAAGTTTAAATTCCGTATTCAACTTCGACCAAATTGAATATGGAGTAATTTGTATATTGCTACTATGGAAAAAAAAGAAAACAAAAAGAAAACAAAAGACTTCTCAATTGTTACAACTTACATTCCTTTCAGTCTCATATATCCAACGCGTTTTTCTCCTTAGTAACATCCTAGCCATGCCAATGCATTTATTAATAAGAAAATGTCTGAGTCGTGCGATCCTGTTTATAACAACTATTCTTATCAATGATTGGCTGTAGAATTGGCCATTCAGATATAAAGAGTTCGAGGATCGCGTTGATGTATTCTAAGCTTTTTTGTTGGCGTTTCACAAGGGTGGCGTGTTGGAGTTTGATCGTCTCCAACGGGGTCTGGCTGGCTGAGGGGGGTATTATGTTGGAAAACCCGAAACCCCCCTATGAAGCCAGCCAATAACATAACTGATGACGTCACCCTGCGCTAAGTCTATCGTATTTCAAACACTTATCTGCACAACATTTAGGCCTATGTGACCTCTGACCTTCATCAGGTATTTCTTGTCAGACTCGGGAACCTTCTCTTGAAACTCAGAAGCCTTCATGTCTCGAGTTCGAAAAGAAGGTTCCCGAGTCCGACAAGAAATACCTCAAGATGGCCGGTTGGTTGCAGATCAGATTCCGTACAAGAGACGACGATGGAATACGCCCAACAGTATTAATAATGTTAGACGATGTTATCTATTTTTTAAATGAGGTTTAGATAAAAAATAAGATCTTCGAGAATGTGACGAAAATAACTATGGGAATTGTGACTTGAGTAATTGTTACAGTTTTGCTTATCGAATAATTAACACAACAATTGAACGTCATCTGGTGGAATAACCACTTCCGCCTTTTTATTACCACAACAGAAAAATGGCCGAAACGGTGCTTCCGTTTCTCAACAAAACAATGGCTTTTCAGAGTGCCGGGTTCTTCAAGTTCTAAGTTTATTCAACTGATGGTAAGATAACTTTCACTTTCACTTTCATCTTTAACCATTGACCTTTCAGCTGGGGCTGTAGAATACATTAGATCAGTAGTCCCCAACCACCGGGCCGCGGGTCATTAGGTACCGGCCGCACAGAACGTTTGAATTTTTCACTGGACGTACAGAACATACTTCGTGTGTCTGGAGAAATAGTAATATTTTCATAATGAGGTGGAAGGATATTTCTTAGAAAAAATATATTAATTCTTAGCACTGGTTAAGTTGGGCGCGATTTTTATAAAGATCCCGAATTAGATTTTCGCGAGATATTTACTTGCTACCAGGAACCTAGCGAAACTCTTGATAACTCTACAAGGGACTCTAAAAACAAAGACGGAATTGCGATTTCAAAGACCGTAAGCCAAACAATTTTCTTTTGTGGAGCCGTACCGGACAATAGAACAGATTTTCCAGCTCGATAAGTTATATTTAACACATTTCCTAAAAGGCTATAGCGTATTTGTCGGGAGTTATAAATTCCACTGTTTTCAACCAAGATAGCAGTAAGTAAAGCGATAGTACCTGGTGGAGTTTCATATATTGCGAAAATTATAACTATATAAAGAAAAAAGTTGAAAGTCTTATTCGACTAGTGTTTCTACTGCAGAGAAAAAATGGATTGTCTCCCGTGAAACTGGACATACCAGAAACGAGGTTCACAAGAGGTGACTAGTCCATTTATATGATTAAATTGTTCATGCTGATTGGTCTGAGCAACCAATCAAAAACGAGCCACGGCAATATAAACACAGTGTCGCCTGAGATATGGATTCCAATCTGACTTCGAACCAAGACGATCCTAATGACAATAGGAAAGGATTTATATAATATCCAGGGGGGAAATTGTGTTGCCCTCAAAAATTATACCACGCATGAAAAAAAATCCTATCACTCAAATTTAGCCGTGTGGCTATATTCTATATAGTTAACCTCTACTTTTCTGAGAGTCATATAATCACGTGACTTGTTGGATTGTTTTGATATAAGGTATGCTGAGGCACCCCCCCCCCACCCCCACTTAAACTCATAGACTCTGCGTGGGCACGTGAATTAAAGCCATCCAATCAACAGCTCGGATACGTGGTTAGTTAACTATTTAATCGCCGATCTTGAAAGCCGTTCATTTACGCGTATTCGCCATTGACGAACGGATCTGCAACTCACGCTCTGCTCAACCAAAGGATTCTACCCAACACAAAGGAACACCGAGGGAAAACAAAACGATTCGACCCAACACTAAAGGACACCAAGGAACAAGAAAAGGATTCTATCAAACACTAATGGGCACCGAGGAACAATCAAAGGATTCTACCTAACATTAAGGGACACCGAGGAACAACCAAAGGATTCTACTGAACACTAAGGAACAACCAAAGGATTCTACTGAACACTAAGGAACAACCAAAGGATTCTACCCAACACTAAGGAATACTGAGGAACAACCAAAGGATTCTATCCAACACTAATGGGCACCAAGGAACAACCAAAGGATTCTACACAACACTAAGGGACACCGAGGAACAACCAAAGGATTCTACCCAACACTAAGGACACGAGGAACAACCAAAGGATTTACCCAAACACCAAAGACACCACAACCAAAGGATTCTACCCAACACTAAGGACACCGAGGGAACAACCAAAGATTTTACCCAACGAAGGGACACCGAGGAACAACCAAAGGAGTCTACTGAACACTAAGGGAACAACCAAAAGATTCTACCTAACACTAAGGAATACTGAGGAACAACCAAAGGATTCTATCCAACACTAAGGAACACCAAGGAACAACCAAAGGATTCTACCCAACACAAGGACACCGAGGAACAACCAACCCAAAGGAAACAACCAAAGGATTCTACCCAAAACTAAGGGACACGAGGAACAACCAAAGGATTTTACCCAACGCCAAGGGAAACCGAGGAACAACCAAAGGATTCTACCCAACACTAAGGAACACCGAGGAACAGCAAAATAATTCTTCACTAAGGATCAGCCTCTGCTTAACAAGGCATCTCGTCTATACAGTGCTCTCATTTGAAGCCTAAAAATGGCCACAAAAATCGTAACATTGTCCAATCAAGACGTTTTGGGATACGCATCCACAATGTGGTTTTCCCATCTGTCACTAGTCTTTATATATATATATATATATATATATATATATATATATATATATATATATAAAACATTCCATCCAATCATGCACATCCTTTGTCTATTGAATTTTCTGAAATGTTTTTGTAATTTTTCGATTTTCCTTGCATTTGTAACATCTTCACCTGACGATTGCATCGCATGAAACCAAAATGGTCGTGAATGTTCTTTTGTCACCAAATAAATAGATATGTATAACCTTTATATATTTATTTTATATATATATATATATATATATATATATATAAAATCCAAAAATCCGGAGAAAAATCTTCCTTATGACTTAGGAGTTTTTTTTTTCAAAACGTGTCGCAGTTTGCAGAGCTCAATGTGTATTCTTATTGTTAGAGTCAAAGAGCAAATTTATAAGTAAAAATATATAAGTAAAAATATAAGAAAAGACTTAGGTTTTTTGCATTATAGTCCATTTCAGGAAGCTTAGACAAGGTGTCTAACACTCCCAAATCATCAGATGATTCGACGTGTTAGACACTTTGTCTAAGCTTCCTGAAATAGACTATATAGCAAAAAACCTAAGTCTTTTGTTATATTTTTACTTATATATATATATATATATATATATATATATATATATGAAAAATAGATGGAAAAATAATCCGACAGTATGAAATTTAACATTTTGAAAAAAACATATGATGTTTGTTATGTGATTGCTGACAGGCCTGTTTCGACCAAAACGATAAGTTGGTCTTCATCAAAGAGCGACATAGACGAGAAGAAAGATATCCGTTAAAAAGACTGTTTACAAAACGAACGCTGAAATCAACCGCTGAAATTTTTGAAAAATGCATGTTCTGTTTTAAAAACTTTACATTTTTTATATATTTTTACAATTTTTACAATAAACTCTTTTGAGTTTTACTATGAACTATAATGCTTCTGATTTTTAAAAATTAAAAATAAAATTTATTTTATTTTTAAAACAGAAAATGCATTTTTCAAAAATTTCAGCGGTTGATTTCAGCGTTCGTTTTGTAAACAGTCTTTTTAACGGATATCTTTCTTCTCGTCTATGTCGCTCTTTGATGAAGACCAACTTATGGATTTGGTCGAAACAGGCCTGTCAGCAATCACATAACAAACATCATATGTTTTTTTCAAAATGTTAAATTTCATATATATATATATATATATATATATATATATATATAATATATATATAAAGATTATTTTGTTTTGTTTTTATAGTGTGTTAGAAGCATTAATTATAAAATGTAATAAGATATATATTTTTTTTTTTTGAAGACAAAATAATGCAAATTTATGTTGAAAAACATATTTATTTAAATTTTCTTTTTTTTCTTTTTCCTCTTAATATTTTCGGAGTAAATCCATCTACAGAGAGTTATTTATAGAGTTGAAAATTGAATGGAATCTTTTTTTAAAAAAAAGAAAAAAAAAGAAAATTCAAATAAATATGTTTTTCAACATAAATTTGCATTATTTTACCTTCAAAAAAAAATATATATATATATATATATATATATATATATATATAAACGAGTATCTCAAAAGGATCTTAAACTGCTACTTACACTTAGTGACACCCAAACTAACTACACTAAATGCCAATAATTGACTTCGCCATTCTATTAGTCAACAAGTCGGTTAATTGGGACAAAATGATTTTCGTGACCCGATTATCCGGATTTTGTTTCTGTGGGCGGAATAAGAGCCACTCTTTTCTACGTTATTCACGTCAGTACTTTCACCTACTACTAAAATCCAAAATATCCATGAATAAAAAAAATATTCAAATAGAGGTATAAATATGTACCAATAGGAAACACATACATACCGATATACATATGGTGCTAAATTTCGACATGTGTTTGTCTGTCAAAATACTCCTTGTCCTCACCACCACCCACCTCCTCACTCTACCCGGGACGCCCCCCTCCCCCGTTTTGCTTGCTTCTTTCCTATCTATAATGAACGTGAGGGCCATCTTTT
>CM042175.1:55719451-55729850 GCA_023376005.1 Doryteuthis pealeii | reverse complement strand
CTTTACATAATTGTTTATTACAATTTAAACATTTGATGCAAATGTATCTGCTTGTTTGTAGGAGGTGGGATGTGGTGTATATATATTTACCAACCCCTCCGCGCGAGCAGGATGTGACACACGAGGTCAATTTCTTAAGCGGAGTTCAACAGGTTTTAAATCAAAGTTTTCTTTCTCATAAACCGGTCGCCTAACCAAGGTTAAAGAGCCCAGTCTGCCCTACTATTTATCCATAGCTGGAGGGAGAGTAGAATTCATACCTTTCCCTAGGGTATTAGCGCTAAGTGAAATGCAATTAACACATCCAGGATTTGAACTCGGTGCGACGAGTCCATTTCCCATGACGTTAACCATTACACCACGCGCTTCCTACGCAATGTGGTATATGAGTGTATGTGTCTGAGATTTTTTTTATCTATTCTGAGAGACTGTATTTCGGAATGGATGCGGGAGCAAACCTGGACCAAATATATCTCTCATGTGATCAAACTAAACGGAAATAAATATGAAATACCAGTTCTAATGCAGAATAGCACGCAAGATAATATCATTAGATTACGTATAAAAAGCATTACATTTCATTACAGTTCAGGGAAATACCTGAAACCTTTGAGACGTTAGGATTACATTTAGGGTAAGGGTTAGGGTCAAGTGTTAGGGGTAGAGTTAGTGTTATTGTAAGTGTCAGTCTGGTTTGGGAGTTTCAATAATCTAATGGTATTTATACGTAATATGTAATTCTAATGATATTACATCTTGCGCGCTATTCTGCCTTTGTACCGAAATATCTAGATAAAGAATTGTTATGCAGAACGAAAGTTAAATTATCGCAATGAATTACGAATTGATTTTAAAATTAGAAAAAAAAGTTATTACCTTGACACACAGCTTGTTTAATTTCTATTGTTTGAAATGTAAAATAATGAGGTGTAATAACGTGGAAATGTAATAGATCTATGTTGGGTATTGATCAATATCAGCTATGATTATGTTATAAATTGTTTTCTCTTTAACAGCATTGTGTGATGTTTTCATTCCACCTTTTCATACTCATATGTATATGTATATAAAAAAATGTTGTTCTGGTTCCAACTGGAGAAAATTCAATATTTTATAAAAAAGAAGGTCCGCAAAATGTATTATGTTCTCAGAAAAATTATTTTAAATTCTTTTTCTGTGACACATGTTTCTGATCTGTTGTCTTCTTCAGGCATTGAATTATTATTTTGGCAGAATATGTCTGATTTTTGATAGGTTGTGTGTGTTTCTGCAACTTTTCTATTATAATCATATATGCATATGTATATGTGGAGAAAGGTAGAGAGTTCTCGTGTGATAAAGAGACAGACAGACAGACAGATAGAGTTAAGATTGTTACTTGCTTGCTTCTTTGTCTAGTGGATAGGGATCGGCCCCTATATTTTTACGGCATGTGGAATTGACCAAATTAAAATAATTAAGTTTTCTTAAATAACTAGTTTTACAATTGTATGTCATGAGTTTAGAATTAGCTAAACAAAAGAGAATCGAATGAATATTAGTTTAGAAATATTTTAGAAACAATAGAAACAAGGGTTTAAATTCATCCGATAATTTATGTCACCAGAATTCCACAGATACCAAAATCATTCGATATTGCATCATTGCAAATCACCTGATATTTGATGAATATTTTAGCTTAATGATTACGTAGACAATTACAAAAGAGAATTATAAAAAGACCCTTTTAGCTGAAAGACCAGACAGAGAGTGGGAGCTTACGCTCTTCCCGACTCGACAGAGTTGGAGCTGATGCTCCCAACTCGACACAATGGGAAGAATACGCTGTCCGAAAACATAAAATACGACTCAACAGGTCCGTCTATTTTTTCGTTTTTTATTTCTCTCTCTCTCTCTCTCTCTCTCTCTCTCTCTCTCTCTCTCTCTCTCTCTCTCTCTCTCTCTCTCTCTCTCTCTCTCTCTCTCGCTCAACAAAAACAAATTTCAATCACAAGTTTCAATCACAGACAAAACTGCTACACTTGCACAAATATAAACAATACATGTCACACTTGTCACACACAACTATGTACAGACACATACAGTCTGCAACACAACTGAAAGAACAAAACTATATTAATTGTATTTATGTATATAAAGTTTGTTTCCTTTATCAATTTTGTCTTCTTTTGTTTTCTACGGAAACTTCATTTCCGTAGTCTTATACATATAAATTGTGGGGACCCATAACTCGGATCTTCTTCAACTCCTCAACTAAACCCAAACACCAAACAACCACGGTCCCTACAATCTTCTCTTTCTTGACCGGTTGTCGTGTCTAGCCCTCTAACTTTTTGCTGCTTCATTTTATAAGGGCTTCTTTTTAAGTCGCGCATTAATCAACTACAAGACTTTGATTTCTTGTACAAGATTTTATTACTGTCCATCCTGATTCACCGCGTGGTTTGAGTTACAACCTCAGTAGAACACGTCTGTTCTGCTTCATCTCTGGTTGGAACTGACTTCCTAACATGACGTGCGAGATTCCCGCCTTTAGGCTCAAGGTTCCCAAACGGCTTGGTATTTTCCACTTGGGCACTTTGCATTCTCGCTACAGGTATTGTAAAAAAAACCACGCCACCATACAATTATGCAACAGAAAAACCCAAAATTTAGTTATCCATGTAGGTAATAGTGGAATTTAACTGGAATTTAAGCGTGTGAATTATAACGTGGGGGTCACTGGTGGAATGCCCACTTAAGCAACACCAGGTACTTTAAGCAACCTGGGTCCTTTGTTTATCGAAATGGCATTAAATGACCCGAAAGAGTTGATATGCCGTAAAATAAAACTACCAATCCACCAACCTTCAATCCTTCCTAAATAGAAGCAGCTATATCACCATGGACAACATTTAACTATGAAATATACATAAGAATCCTTCAATCCTTCCTGAATAGAAGCGCTAATAACAATCATGAATCACTGTTAACTATGAAAAGCTAATTAGAATCTTTCATACCTTTCCACGTAGAAGCATCAATATAATAATGTATCCCTGTTTCTCAAGTAATAGTTGGTCAAGTAATGTCAAAAGAGTGAAAAGTTGGGCAGTCTTGCCTATGTTTTTAGAGCAAGAGTCTGGATTAAGTTTTTGAAGAGAACAGACGCAAGATGAGTGTCTGTTCTCCAAGACATTTTACTTGGGTTTAAAATGATATATATGAATTCTGAAAAAAGAAAAACAACAACAATGTCTTGTTTTCCTTATTAAGAACTGCCAACGTTCGCATGTACACCCAAAGAAGATCCCAAAAATTAATTTCCAGACTCAAAGAACAGAGAAAATTCCAGCCCAACAACAGATCCAGAATACAAGATACTTCGATCCAGAATACCAGATACCACAGATCCAGATAAGTATAGAAATTATCCTTTCCTTTTCCTTTTAGAAGTCCGTCGCAGATGATGATGACGTCACTCCATGTCATTCAACATTCAAAGTTATAATAATATTAATTATTGTAAGTTGAACAAACAACTCCGACCAAGTGTGTTAAATATAACAATTGACTAATACAAGGACAGCACGTGGAGAAGCATTCAAGACATGAAATACATATATATGAGACAAGATATATAGTAGATAATATACATACATAGAAAAGGGATAAGATACAAAAGTTATGGAGAGTCCATAACCTAAAGTCACAACATTGCCTGTGTGGGGGTGAAGAACCCCACACAAGTAGGGTGTAGACAAACTGTCCTAACCCACATTAGTTGTCAAGTCCCGGAAAAGAAAGAGAGTTCAAATCTGGCGCTTGCCTGCTTAAATAAGTAAGACGCCTGGTGAGGAAAAAACAGAAACACGAGGGAAGACAACTCTTCCAGCCAACCAAGGGCAGATAATCCCACAAGTCCAATTCTTGACTTGCAGAGGCCGTCACAAACATTGCAAGGGAAATTTCCATCTGCATTTGGTGGTTCGTGACAACGACGAAAACCTCGCCACTCTGCAGCCCTGTTAATCTCGATACTGAGCCGCTCAGCTCCTGTGCGGCACGTGTCTCGCCAACCCTGATCTAGACTTGAAGGTGTAATGGCGCATTTCTTCAGATTCATCCTCATATGGTCTTTGAACTGCTTTCGGGGGGTTACTGCCCTTCGAGTGCCTTCAGCGAGTTCACCATAAAGTACTTTACGGGGGAGTCTGTCTGCAGCCATGCGGATGGAGTGACCTATTTGGCGTTGCGATCGGATGGTAATAGCCACATAAATATAAATCCTTTTAAAATTGTCCATAGCGCAATAGATATAAGGGTTAATTTAATACAGTTCTAAGTGACAATCAACTCTAGGTTGCTGGTTCAATCCTGACCAGGGGCAATGATAACATAGAATACTTAACACTTGTACCCGGTCATGGTTAACGTAATGAGAACAGTCTACCCCGGTGGATTGAAGTTTCGGGAAAGTTCCCGATTACGACAAGAAGGTTCCCGAGTTCGAAGAGAAGGTTTCCGAGTTTGACAAGAAACACCCGAAGAAGGCCGGAAGGTATATCGGTTGAAACGTTGTGTATATAACAATAAAAATTAGGACAATTGTAAAGTTTTTAAGTGCCATCCTTGGCCAGTTGAAAAGGGCTTAAAGAAAGTCCTGTGCTATGGAATCCTTTGGTAAGCGTATAAGTTATCATGCGTATTGGTAAAGGACCAGTGATCTAATCCTATGTCGTCGTCCATGAATTATGACCAGTAGGGTCGATTAAGTATTGTATCAGCCTCAGAGTACTGCCAGTGATTGGCCAAGGTATAGATCACATGATCTCGCCTAGTCTATAAGTATGGACAACGATCTAGCACACACCTTATATCACCAAAGAATTCTCAACAAATAAATATGCATATCTATTTATTTGTAATCGCTTATTTCTTCAGTGTTTTCTTCGCGTGGTCTTTGAACCGCTTTCGGGGGGTTAGTGCCTTCTGTGAGTTCACCATAAAGTACTTTATGGGGAAGTCTGTCGTCAGCCAAGCGGATGGTGTGACCCAGTTGGCGTTGCGATCGGATGGTAATAGCAATCCATTCAAGGTCAAATAAATATATATATATATATATATATTTGTAATGGCGTATTTCTTCACCTTCGTCTTTTCAAAGATCCCCTAATTATGTATTAAAAAGCACCCATTTTCGTGAAAATTTTAGGTGTCGATTTTATTGGCTTTTTCTGATAGATTTCGATGCGTAGATTAAAATGGTACCAAAGAAATTGCTTTATGTTTGGAATTGACGTAGATATGAGGCTTCAAAGATCACTTAATAGTGCCTTAAAAGTTTTCGTGAAAATTTAAAGTGTCGATTTTATTGGCTTTTCTTATAGATTTTGATGCATCGAATTTATTGAGGACAAGGAAAGCGCTCAATTTGAAGAATTGACGGAGATATGACCCCTCATAAGCCCCTCTTATATTGCCTCAAAATCACTTTCATTTTCTTTTTAATTAAGAAGATTGCTTTGTATTGCTTGGAAAATCTGTATTCGAAAAATCGAATTTTTGTTCTTATATCTATACGTGAACACTGAATTCCTAACTTTTGGAGAAGGGAGTAATTCAGCTGTGTCAGCCATGTCTATCGATGTGTGTATGCTGTTTTTTTCTTGTTTTTTTTTTTCTTTTCTTTTTTTTTTTTTTTTTTTTTTTGTCTAGCAACATCAGCACAAAACAAACAAAACAGGCGACACTGAAAATGACGGAGTAACGTCAACGTTGAAATCAACGTCAGTAGCAAAGACACTGACGTCGATGACGTTAACAACCCCCCCCTCCCAACCGCCTCACCCCACACCCCCTCTAACACAACTACCCCACCCATCCACACACCTACCGCCGCCGCCGACGACGACGACATTTTTAGCGTCGATAAAGACGACACCTGCACTATTTACCGTGACCAGCCGAGCGTAAAACGTGCCGGACAGATGACAACGACGACGGCGACGACTTTGAAAGAAGTGGCTAGGGCGCGGCTGGCGGGGCAGGAGGAGGAGGTATTTCAGGGGGTTGCGACGAGTGGGTGACGTGGGACGGGAAACAAAAGATAACTGGGGAGAGAGAGGGGGGGGAGCAGCGTAGAAGCAAAAGCAAGGGTTTTCGGGAGTCTGGTGAATGGGGATGGGTGGGATGGGTTGAGAAGTGAGGTTAGGGAAATGGGTCGCAGAAGAGGTACGCCAAAGGGGGAGGGTAGATGGTGATGGCTCCGGGAGTGTAGACAGGATGTTTCAGATAGTTGGGAGGAAAAAGGGTTAAACTAGGGAGTGGCGGGAAAAATCGATCTTGAAGAAGGCCAATAGATGGCGCTGACAGCAATCATATTAGCATTGGCAGAAATGCAAGAACAACAAACGAGAAGGAAAAAGAAAAAAGAAAAGAAATAACAAGAAAATGGCGTTATCGAAAATTATCAAGCTAGAAATTTCGGGTGGTTTACGGCAATAACTTTTTTTATGGTCAATTTTGTCGGGTTGCCATCATTATTATTATTATTATTATTATTATTATTATTATTATTGTTATTCCCACCCATCTAAGCTGGTGGTTCACTGGAGGCTAAGAGACAGCAAGTTTCCTCAGGTCTCCAGGACTCTCCTGAGTATTCAAGCTGATTTCAACAATTCTGTTGTCTGAATGGTCTCAATTCTTCCTCTGATTTCCAGATCCTCCATTTTTGAGGACCGTTCCAAGTGCCCCAACTATAATTGGCATCACTTTCTTCCTCATATTCCACTTTTTTTTCAACTTTCTAGCAAGGCCAAGGTATTTCTTTTTGTTTTCTTTTTTCACATTATTATTTTCACTCCTTTTGAGTTTTTCACAACAGCGTTAGCTGATGGTATCTCACTGGAATCTGAGTGACAACATGACTCCTCAGGTCTCCAGGACTCTTCTGAGTATTCTAGCCGATTGCAACAATGCAGTATTCTGGATGGTCTCAATTCTTCCTCTGATTTCCAGATCCTCCAGTCTTTTTTCCAAGTTTATTGGTACCGTTCCAAGTGCACCAACTACAATTGGTATCACTTTCACTCTCATATTCCACAGCTTTTTCAATTCTCTGGCAAGGTCCAGGTATTTATCCATCTTTTCTTTTTCCTTCAGCTTCACCCTGTGATCAACTGGGACCACAAAGTCCACCAGTTGACACGTTCTCTTTTCTTTTCTTTTTTTTTTTTTTTTTTTTTTTTTTGTTAATCAGTACTTGGTCTGGTCTCTTGGCTGGGATAGGGTGATCAGTCTTTATCTCGAAGTCCCAGAGAATTTTATGTTTCATGCTCAAGAACAGATTCTGATTTATGCATATACAATTTTTTTGTATGATCAAAGTTTAATTTTTGCATAATTCCCAGTGGATCACCTTCCAACCCAGTCGTGTCTAGTTTTGTATTCCCTTTGTGCTAGTTTGCTACATTCACCTAATACATGGTTTATAGTCTCATCTCTGTCACCGCACAGTCTACATTTACTGTTTTGTTGGGTCTTATCAATTTTTGCTTTAATATAATTTGTTCTTTGTGCAGAAATTATTAGTGATTCAATTTCTATTTTGAGGTTTGCTCTTCTTAACCATGTCCAAGTCTTTTTATGTGCAACATCTCCGATTTGTCGTTTTAAGTGACCATATAATTGTTTTTCTTCCCATCTTTGTTTTCTAGTTTTTGTTGTTTTTCTGTTGGTCCATAAATTACATCTGCTGTTGTTGGCTGCTATAAGTAATCTTTCTTTGCTCTTTTTTGTGTACTCTTCGAGTCCCTGGATTGTGGCCTCTACACAGTCCTCTATGTTGGTAAGACCTCTTCCACCTTCTTTTCTTGATTCATATAACCTATCTTTATCATCTCTAGGGTGTATAGCCTTGTGCAGCGTCATTAATTTCCTAGTCCTTTGATCTATCTGTCTGAGTTCTTTTGTCCATTTTAAGAATGGCCCAGAGTATCGTATAACGGGGACGGCCCAGGTATTTACTCCTTTGATGAGATTTCTGCTGCTGAGCTTGGTTTCTAAGGGCTTTCTTGTTCTTCTGAGGTATTCTTTTTTAATTTTTTCTTTCATCTCTGCTTGATATTGTCTGCTTCTAAAATTCCTAAGTATTTGTAACTTTCTTTTTCTTTAAGTGATTTTATAATGTCCTGATTTGGTAGTTGTATTCCGTTCATTACTTTTCTTTCTCCCTTTTTATTACTAGCATAGCACATTTTTCGATTCCGAATTCCATCCCTATATTTTGGCTATATATTCTGATGGTTTATACCATGGTTTCTTTTTCATTTTTTTTTAAATTGTTATGTCATCCATTTCCCGAGAGTTCGTGAATTTGTATCCTCCTGTGCATGTTCTGATTGAGTGGCATCATTGCTATAATAGACAGTAGTAGTGATAGCGAGTCTCCTTGGAAGATACCTCTTTGGATGTTTACTTCTGCCAGGGAGTGTCCTCCTGCTTTTAATTGGACTCTCCAGTTTTTCATGGATTTTTTGATAAAATGTATGATGTTGTTGGATGTTTTGTACATTTTTAAACATTCTAAAATCCAAGTATGTGGAACCATGTCATAAGCCTTTCTGTAGTCGATCCATGCCATTGCAATATTTTTCCGCCTATTTTTAACTTCTTTAAGGATGTGTTGATCTATATATAGTAAGTCATGTGGTCCTTTTTTTTCCCTTGCAGCATCCTTCCTGTTCTTCTGGAAAAATTTTACGCCAATTGAGTGAAAAGTAAATTTCTTCTTTTATTATCGCAGTCAATCTTTTCCACATCATGGGCAGACAAGTTATGGGTCTATATATTATTATTATTATTATTATTAGTTTTTTATGCCACCGTTAGCTCATGATCTTTCACTGGGGTTTGAGTGACAACAAGTCTCCTCGGGTCTCCAGGACTCTTCTGAGTATTCTAGCCGATTGCAGCAATGTAGTTGCCTGGATGGTCCCAATTCTACCTTTGATTTCCAGTTCCTCCAGTCTTTTTCCAAGCTTTTTGGGACCGTTCCAAGTGCACGTTTCCAAATTATTATTATTATTATTATTATTATTATTATTATTGTCTATATATTAATACGCTTCTTTATTAATTTTCCATCCGTTTTCATCTTGCACCAAACACCCTCTGGTTAAAATTTATTTTGTGGCATTATTTTGTGCAGCAATTATTAGCGATTCAATTTCTCTCTTGAGATTTTCTCTTCTTAACCAAGTCTTTTTATGTGTAACCTCCCCAATTTGTCGTTTGAAGTATCCATACAATTGTTTTTCTTCCCGTCTTTGTTTTCACGTTTTCGCTGTTTTTCTGTTTGTCCATATGTTGCATCTGCTGCTATTGGCTACCATAAGTAATCTTTCTTTGCTCTTTTTTATGTATTATTCGAGTCCCTGGATTGTGGCATCTACGCAGTTCTCTATGTAGGCAAGACCTCTTCCACCTTCCTTTCTTGATACATATAGTCTATCTCTATCATCTCTAGGGTGTAAAGCCTTGTGCCTTGTCATTAATTGTCTAGTAATTTGGTCAATCTGTCTGAGTTTCTCTTTTGTCCATTTTAAGAATGGTCAGAGTATCTTTTAATGGGGACGGCCCAGGTATTAATTCCTTTGATCAGATTTCTGCTGCTGATCTTGGTTTCTAAGAGCTTTTTTGTTCTCCTGAGGTATTCTTTTTTAACTTTTTCTTTCATCTCTGTTTGCTTGATATTGTTTGCTTCTAAAATTCCTAAGGATTTGTAACTTTCATTTTTTCAAGTGATTTTATAATGTCCTGATTTGATATTTGTATTCCGTCCATTATATTTCTTTCCCCCCGTTTTATTACTATCATAGCACATTTTTCAATTCCGTATTCCATTCCTATATCTTGGCTTTATATTCTAATGGTTTGTACTCAGTAAGTCATAAGATAGAAATTAAAACCATTTGAACAACTATTAAGGGGGATATTCACACACCATTAATGTTCTTCGGTAATGTGATCCAATAGTTACTATTGAGATAAGATGGGGCTATAGCAATACCATTTTGATGCGCAGATTAAAGTACATTTCTTTTAATTAATATATATCTTAACATGATTGGTTAAGTATAAAGAATATTGCGCCATTTTGTTTTGTCCCAAATACTGCCGCCAGCCAGTTTTAGAGATGCTGCAACTATCCTCCTATTTTTTTTTAAATTTTTTATTTTTTTTTTTTATTTATTGCAAATACGGATGAACAAATAAAAAGGAATACATGAATTAACTATGTTCAATTTGACAGAAATAAAAGAAGAATAAATGAATAAATATGCAAGTTTCTAGTCCTTTTTCATCACTGTACATAAGGTGGTTTATTTTTTCCTGAGAGTTAGTGAATCTGTAT
>CM042175.1:55701951-55714451 GCA_023376005.1 Doryteuthis pealeii | reverse complement strand
CAGTCTGCCCAACTATTTACTCATAGCTGGAGGAAACTAGTTGAATTGTTATCTTTCACATGGGTATAAGCGCTATGTGTACTGTAGCTTTGTCCAGGATTTTAACTCGGGTCGACAAGTCCATTTCCTACGATTCTAACCATTACACTTAGATTACACATTTTGTGCCTGTCTGTCTGTAACCGAAACTATGTAAATAACCAAGTCATAATTCCCTTAGTTATTTACATCATATTATCAATGATTTTATATTTCTTTAAACCTCAAATATTAATAAAATTATTTTAAATTATCAATACTTTTAGCCTTATCTGCATACTAGATATTTACCACGTACTCCACATGTACAGGTTAGGCACAAGGCTCTAATAAAGTCGGACCACTACTCAACGGGCACCTCAGGCACTGAGCAATAAACCCAGCCCTGCCTCTTTAAATCAAGGTGACATGTGTTGCCTGGTGGATGGCCCCCTGAGATCAACGATGTTAGCTTGTAAGGTTCAATACTGTATCTACATACTAAAAAGAGGCAATTGTATTTATACATACAACTAAATATCTGTTTACAGTATTAACGGGAAGCCTAATTTGCATATTGATCTTAAAAAAATTAATTTTGATAAATATGTTCTGGGTATCATTGATTTCTAATTGTTTTGTTTTATTTTGATAAATATGAGCAAAAACCTCGGGGATAAATCTTAAAAGAAATCCATCAACAAAAAGAAATAATTGTTATTTAATTCTTTATTTCCGAATTTAACTATTTAGTTAAATTTAGCAATGAAAAGAGTGGGGGGAAAAATAAAAAGAAGGGTTAGTTTCAAAGTTGTTCTTTTTTTTTCGATTATACCCCCCTCTGTTTCAAATTAATTTATCTATATTCTTATTTAGTTTCATTAGTCTTTCTAATTCGATATATTTCATTACATTAAAATCAAATACTTGCGTCCGGAGGGTGCCTATTTTTGCTAGTAGTTCTACGTGACAATCATCTGTAGGTTGCAGGTTCAATCCCGACAACCGGCCGTTATCTTCTTAATCTATATATTAATAGTGATGTTCCTAAATCTTCCGTCCATTATCATCCTGCAATACCCTCTGGTTAAAATGAGACCGTCCAAAGTGTTCAAGATGCAATGCCAAAAAGAATAAGCGTTGTAATAATTAAATTATCATACTGTTGCATATCCACAGGTTCTGCTCGTCTATATATTAATACTGGTGTTCCTATTTTGTACGACCGTTATCATCTTGCAACACCCTCCGGTAAAAAATGAGACCGCCCAAATCGTCCAAGATGAAATGCAAAAATCTAAATCCTGATTTTCTGGTGTTTCTTATCCGCCGAATTCTATTTCTTATGAGTGTTGTAACCCCATTAAACGTTGTAATAATTAAATTATCATACTGCGGTCCGCCGTCGGCTGGGACGTTAGAATGCACAGACTGCACCTCTGCAGAGGGATGAGACTCTCCAATGAGGTCACCTGTTGGCCGTAGAGGGTGACCCGTGATGCCCAAGGATGGAACCACGGTGGCTGAGCATTCCATAACATGCAACATACCACTTTGGCCCTTACTTGGGCTAGATGGGCGGTTGGAATCGGCTGGTACCGACAAGCTCTAGCACCTATATGATTGCCCCAACCCTATTGCCCTTATGGCAAGCCCCAATCCTTTTTATCATATGGGTGCTAGAAGGCTGTTGCCGAGGGTCTACATGTTATGAGTATGACATTAAACTCTATCTTATGATGGGGTTCCAGTTTTGGAGGTTTGGGGAATGTGGAGCACCCCTTTATTACCATTGCTCCCAGGTCCACGCCTTCACTCCTTTCGGAAATGCGTTCCAAAACGTAACGAGCGTTGACACGTCATCGCTCCATTCCGACAAGGAGAGAGTAGTGTTACACTATTAGTAACATAGAATACTTAACATAGCTTAACGCTTGTACCCGTTGAATAGATATGTCCAACATATCTAACTCCGGTTTCGACCGGTGGAGGGTTCAGTGGCTTCGGCCCTGGACCATACAAGCTAACATCGTTGATCTCAGAGGGCCATCGCACTAGGCAATATCTGCCTCCTTGACTTAAAGGGACATGGCTGGATTTATTATTGCCCAGTGCCTGAGGCGCCACCCCCCTTGAGGGAGAATGCCGACAGCATCAACGCATTTTTTGCACCCGCCACCCATGAGTCTTGGCTCGTGGGTGGCCCCTCATTAATACACGTGGGGTACGTGGTAAATATCTTGTACCCGTTGAGTGAGAGCTGAAACACCGAACATAACAAAATAAAGACGGATGAAAAGAGAGTGTGATGTTTATAAAAACAAACTGGTGTTGTACATTGCTTCACTCTGTAGATAATGAGTGGTGTTAAGTAATGTTAAGTATTCAAAGAGTTTGGACACATGGCGTAACGATTGGTTGGTTGGTTGGTTGGTTGGTTATTTCTGATATTCACCGGTATCGAACCAAGAACCTGGTGATTTCTAAGCGTTCGCTCGACCGAATGAGCTAAACTGGACCACTGTTGATAAATATTCACTGACATGGCGTATATTAGTAGAAGAAAAAAAATGAAATTTATCAGTAATAATGTAAAATACTGAGATGTGGAAATGCGATAAAAAATTTTAAAATTAGTTATACATGTAGATAATATTGGAATTTAAATGGAATTTGGATGACGTGTGAAAGACTGACCCGTTGTCTTCTGATTGGTCGAGGAGTGTCAACAGACAGGCAGTGAAAAGTGATTTTTTTTTTGTGTGTAGACGGACGGAAGAAAGAGTCCAGACTAAGTTAATAGAACAGACGCAAGATGAGTGTCTGTCTTTCAAGGCATTTTACTTGGGTTAAAATGTAATTAGATGTGTCTTCTGTTCGAAATCAAAAACTGCAACGGACTGAAGCACATCCCAAGAATATCCGAAGTAATTCCAGACTACTACTATTTCTGTCAAGTAACAATAATAAATTAGGGAAATCTGCTTATTGGTATCATCAGAATAGCGACGAAGACTAACCCATTTTCGCTAGCACTCGACCGAGTGAAATTATTTTGCTGAGGTTCAGCGCCACATCTACCATCAACTCTCATATGTTGTATCGCATAGATAAGATTACACAAGCTGTGCTACAAAGCGGATGTATTGGCGGGGATCAGTATCGAACAGGCGATGCCTATCTAAACCAGTCTAGTTCAGAAGGATTATGATATAAATATGAAAAAGAGGGTGTGATCATTCCGCACAATTTAATAGAGATGAAGTTTCTACTTTGAAATCGATAAGACAAAAATAACATCTTTTTGTTTTTATTTTTTATACGCATTGTAATTGCCTTCAAATCATTAATATATTATAATATATATATATATATATATATATATATATATATACTTCCAAACAGCTCTCTAGGGGTGATTTAAATTAACTTTCACTGCCAGCATATATAAAACAATGATCGTCTGTATACAGACTGTATCTCTCTTGTGATCGTAAAATATATAAACAAATGTATGTATTTAATAGTTTAAACACAACCCCTTTACGGCAGCTGGCAAATGGCCGAGGGGTTAAGTAATGTTAAGAGTTTGGACACATGGCGTAACGGTTGGTTGGTTGGTTGGTTGGTTTTTACAGTATATCAACCCTTGTTTGTGAGTTTGCTTGTTTGTTTTGCGACATATTTTAAGTAAAATTAAAAACTATTTTAGCACAAAAATGTGTCTTTGGTTTGTAAATAAACATGAACAAACTTTAAAAAATCTTACAGTGAAATTCTAATGTCAAAAAATCCTCTGTTGCTTTTGTTTACAAATAACCAGAAGTTTGCGGTGGAAAGCAAACTGTTCTTTTCCTAACTGGTCTTAGCTGGGGTGCTTATTAGATACCTGATCCGAATCTTCAAAGGACTATTATTGATAACAAGTATTATTAGATTAAATTTTAGCACCATGAGAGAAATGTGCACAATACAAGTAGCATTACAAGCATTTAGCTGATAAATGCTGACATTTTCAAATTTGCGACCTTAATCAGTAAAATTTGCAATTTCTCGAGTATTTCTGAACCAATCTTTAAAAATATTTATATGGTTGGAAAGAAAAGAAAAGAATCTTATACCGACATACCAACCCTTTTCAGTTCATTCAATGCCGAATCAAGTCATTTAGATATTCGGTTTCGTACAGTACCTGCCGTAGCTTAAATGGTCACCCATTAAAGTATTGACCCCCCTACCCCAACGCACTTCCATTTTCTTCTTCTTCTTCTTCTTCTTCTTCTTCTTCTTCTTCTTCTTCAATCGCTTTTACACAGATAGCAAGAGCGTAGCGACGGGAGTCCAAGAGACTTGGATAGCTCTTTCTCAAAAAGGGCGTGTCAGACTGTTGCCCAGAAGAAGAAGAAAGAGGGAAGAAGAAGAAGAAGAAGAAGAAGAAGAAGAAGAAGAAAGAGGGAGAAGACGAAAGAGGAAGAAGAAAGAGGAAGAAAAGAAGAGAGAAGAAGAGGGAAGAAGAAGAAAGAGGGAAGAAGAAGAAAGAGGAAGAAGAAGAAGAAAAAAGAGGGAAGAAGAAGAAGAAGAAGAAGAAGAAGAAAGAGGAAGAAGAAGACGAAAGAGGGAAGAAAGAAGAAAAAAGAGGGAAGAAGAAGACGAAAGAGGAAGAAGAAGAAGAAAAAAGAGGGAAGAAGAAGAAGAAGAAGAAGAAGAAGAAGAAGAAGAAGAAGAAGAAGAAGAAGAAGAAGAAGAAAGAGAAGAAGAAGACGAAAAGAGGGAAGAAGAAGAAGAAAAAGAGAAAGAAGAAGAAGAAGAAGAAAAGAAGAGGAAGAAGAAGAAGAAAGAGGGAAGAAGAAGACGAAGAGGGAAGAAGAAGAAGAAAAAAGAAAAAAGAGGGAAGAAGAAAAAGAAGAAAGAAGAAGAAAGAGGAGAAGAAGACGAAAGAGGAAGAAGAAGAAGAAAAAAAGAGGAAGAAGAAGAAGAAGAAGAAGAAGAAGAAGAAGAAGAAGAAGAGGGAAGAAGAAGACGAAGAGAAGAGAAGAAGAAAAAAGAAGAAGACGAAGAAAGAAGAAGAAGAAGAAGAAGAAGAAGAAGAAGAAGAAGAAGAAAGAGGGAGAAGAAGAAGAAGAAGAAGAAGAAGAAGAGGGAAGAAGAAGACGAAGAGGGAAGAAGAAGAAGAAGAAGAAGAAGAAGAAAAGAACCGATGTCAGCAAAAATATCACTGCAAAGGAAGAACCTTCGATTGGATCGGGTCAGTGAAGCTGCGGTGCCGGGTAGACAAAGGAGGGGGGGGGGGCTTCTCTCAACCCCCCACTCTGCTCCCCAATTCGATCACCGCCACCCACCCCGCCCGTATTTCAGTGGCAATCCTCTTTTTAAAATGCCACCTTTTCGCGATGCGGTAGCAGATTGTCAAAGAAAACAAATCATGGGGGGGGGGAATAAAACTATGAAGGAAAATGAAAATGCTGAAGAAAAAAAAAAAGAAAGAGGGGGGCTGTTCCCAAGATTTGTTGAGGACAACAGTATTCTTGTGCAGTCCTATCTAGCTTTTCTCTAAGCCTTTTGTTAAAGTCCATGTGGTGCAGCCATACAGTAACACTGACACGGCTACAGCTTGTAAGAATTTTCGCTTGATCTCATCAGAATGATGTGAGAGAGAAGGAAAGTAAGAGAAAGTGTGTGTGTGTGTGTTGAGAGAGAGAACGAGAGAGAGAGAGAGAGAGAGAGAGAGAGAGAGAGGTGTAAGATAGGGAGAGAAGGAAGAAGGATTAGTGTGAGATAAGGAGAAGGAAAGAGAAGGAAAGAAGGAAAGAAAGATAACCTGGGAGATAGAAAGAAGGAAGTTTGGAGTTAAGAAAGAAGAGGTAGGATATATTATATATAATATATATATATATATATATTATATATATTAGAATACATTTTTGGTACAGGCCCCTGAAAGTGGGTTTCAGAGGCAAACATTACTCCAGTGCCGAGGAAGTGAAATCTGTAGTGAAGAAGTGGCTCAAGGAACAGTCAATATATATATATATATATATATATATTAATATATATATATATATATATATATTATATTATATATAATCAATATATATTATTACGGATCTTTGCTAATCCACGAAGCAAATAAATTTACTTCTGGGTTAATAAAAATCGATTTAAGAAGGGGTCAATAAAAAGAGCTAAATATACGAATTCCCTGAAGAATTGCTACGACAAGAAACTGCAGTTGGAATATTTTATTACATTCGCTTTTAAAAAAACGTATATATATATATATATATATATATATATATATATATATAGAGAGAGAGAGAGAGAGAGAGAGAGAGACAGACAGACAGAGACAGAGACAGAGACCGAGAGAGGGGAGAGGGGGAGAGAGGGGGAGAGAAAGGAAGTGTCTAAGAGATTGTTACTAGTAACGGTCCTCACTTGCTAAAATCGTTACCGTTCGGTTCTATACAAAATAGAAAAGTGAGAGAGACGGAAGGAAAGATATTGATTTGAGATAGGGAGAGGGAAAGAGAAGAAAAGAAAGAGAACTCGGGAGATAGAAAGAGAAAGCACAACGAAAGGGTGGGAAAGAGAAGATACGAGAGAGGAAAGAGGAGAGAGAGAGAGAGAGAGATTGTTAATCCACCTTCAAATGAGAGCATATATCCCAGTCCCGAAAAATTATGTTGACTGTTCCTTGAGCCACTTCTTCAGTACAGATTTCACTTACTCATCACTGGAGTAATGTTTGTCTCTCAAACCCTTTTACATGGGGTCGAAATGATGATAGTCTGAAGGTACTAAATCTGGTGAGTATGGGGGAAGCGGTAAAGTTGTCCAAAGAACAGTCAACAGAATTTTACGGAGCAGGGATACATGCTCTCATTCAAAGGTGGAATATTGCTATTGAGAGAAACGGTGACTATGTGGACGATTAGGGATGTGATCAACAGAGGACCAGCTTCATTTTGATGTATGATACTTGTTCCTGTGTTGGTAATTATACCTGTCCTAAACAAAATGGCATTACTTTTTGACACACCTATGTGGAGAAGTAGGGATGTGACCCATAGAGGACCAGCTTCAATCTGATGTAAGATACATTTCTTTCTTCTTTATTTCATATTCGGCCCCATGAAAGAGGGTTTGAAAGGCAAACATTCCAGTGACATGGAAATGAAATATGTAGTGAAGAAGTGGCTCAAAGAACAGTCAACAGAATTTTACAGGGAGGATTAGGGATGTGATCCACAGAGGAACAGCTTCATTTTGATGTATGATACACGTTTCTGTGTTGGTAATTATACCTGTCCTAAACAAAATGGCATTACGTTTTTTACTAACCAATGTGGAGAAGTAGAGATGTGATCCACAGAGGACCAGCTTCATTTTGTTGTATGATACATGTTCTTGTGTTGGTAATTATACCTATCCTAAACAAAATGGCATTACCTTTTTACTAACCAATGTAGAGAAGTAGGGATGTGATCCACAGAGGACAAGCTTCATTTTGATGTATGATACATGTTCCTACCTGTCCTAAACAAAATGGCATTACCTTTTGACTCACCTATGTGGAGAAGTAGAGATGTAATCCACAGAGGATCAGCTTCATTTTGATGTATGATACATGTTCCTGTATTGGTAAATTATATCTGTTCTAAAATAAATGGCATTACTTTTTGACTCACCCTCGTAGTGACAGTCCTCACTCGTCAAAATCGCTACCGATCGAGTCCTATACAAAACAGAGAACCGAGGCTTTTCCAATATCAGATTGAACAACAACAACAACAGCAACAACAACAACAAAAAGTATCAAAGAAAAACGGATTGTCGTCCATTACGTTCGGATCACGTGATGGGTTAGAGTTTTGGGTGCTAATGGGCCATTTCGCGGTTACCAACGAGGAACTGCCCGCGAAAACGTTGAAGGGGGCTCGAGATGAGAACGTATGACGCGAAAAGGGGCGTTAAAGGGGGGTACGGGGTACAAAAATATGAAAGAATTAAAAAATGGACCCCAGTTGAAAGGAAGAAGGTAGAGAGTGAAAGTAAAGGAAAAAGAAAGAAAGAAAGAAAGAAAGAAAGAAAGGGAATAGAGAAAAGAAGAAATTTCGAAGGGAAATAGAGAGAAAGGATAAAGCGAGAAATAGGAGAAAAAATGAGAGTGAACTACAAAGAGAGAGAAAGGGGGGAAAGAATTAAAAAGAGAGGGAAAGACTGATAACCACACACACACACACAGACGCACACACACACACACACATATATATATATATATAGAGAGAGAGAGAGAGAGAAAGAGAGAGGAGGGGGGAGAGCGAAGTTAAAGAATGTGACATATGAATAGAACAATATAGCATAAGAAAGAGAGAGAGTGAGAGAAATCAATACAGAGAGAGAGGGGGTATAAAAGAGGGATAAAAAGAAAAGGATAGCGAGGGAGAGATCAAAACAGAAAGAGACAAAGAGAGAGACCAAAGAGAGAGAGAGAGACAAAGAGAGAGAGAGAGAGAGAGAGAGATGAAAAGTATAGGAAAAGAGAGAAAGAGAACAAAACAGACAGAGAGAGGGAGGAGAGGTCAAAACGGTGTGTGAGAGATAAGGAGAGCTAAAAAGAAAAGTATATATAGAGAGAGAGAGAGAGAAAGAGAGACAGACAGAGCAGACAGACATGGATTGACACGCAAAGAACTGAGAGAGACAGACTGACAAAAGAGAGAGAGGCAACGAGAGATCAAAACAGAGAGAGGTAAAATGAGAAAAAAAGTATAACAGGAGAGAGACAGACAGTCAGACAGAGACAATGTCACTGAGAGAGATCAAAACTAATTGTGGGAGATAAACAGAGAGAGAGAGAGAGAGAGAGAGAGAGATGAAAGACGAAAAGTATAACAAAAGAGAGAAAGAGATCAAAACAGAGAAGAGATAATGAGAGATTAGAATAGGATAGCAAAAGAGAGAGAGACAGAGAGAGAGAGACAGACAGAGAGAGAGAGACTGAGAGAGAGAGACTGAGAGAGAGATCAAAACAGAGAGAGATAATGAGAGATAGAGACAGACAGAGAGAGAGAGACAGACAGAGAGAGAGAGACTGAGAGAGAGACTGAGAGAGAGATCAAAACTGTGTGGGAGATAAACAGAGAGGGGGGAGAGAGAGAAAGAGAGAGAAATAAAAAGAGAGATAGAGATCAAAACTAAGTGTTCGAGATAAGCAGAGAGAGACAGAGGAGAGAGAGAGAGAGAGAGAGAGAGAGAGAGAGAGAGTTATGGGCCATCATAAAGCTTTGTAAAAAGGAAACAGTTTTTATATCTTTCCCGAAATCTTTTATCCATTATTGTTTGTTTTATCTTGAAAATAAATAAATAAATAAATTGATCGGCGGCTGGGGTGGGGCTGGGGGTGCCTTCAATCCCGAAAACTGAAACAGACCAAATTTTCGCGCCATTATATATCCAGTGGTCATTGGATACAAAATGGCCGAATTTCACGGACGAACGAAGTCAAGTGTGACGTTTGCCGGGACACATAGACAACACAAATAAAAAGGATTGAATGAAGAAAGAAGAGTTACATCAAATAGGAATTTCTTTAGGGGTTTCCAAATACATTTCTCTCTGATCTCTTTCTGTCCCATGTTTCTTCTTCTTCTTCTTCTTCTTCTTATTATTATTATTATTATTATTATTATTATTATTATTATTATTATTTCTCTGGCTTCTATATTCTTCTTCTTCTTCTTCTTCTTCTTCTTCTTCTTCTTTGTCTTCCTCTTTCCTATCTTCTTCTTCTTTCCTATCTTCTTCTTCGTCTTCTTCTTCTTATTATTATATTATTATTATTATTATTATTTTATTATTATTATTTCTCTGGCTTCTATATTCTTCTTCTTCTTCTTCTTCTTCTTCTTCTTCTTCTTCTTCTTTGTCTTCCTCTTTCCTATCTCTTCTTCTTTCCTATCTTCTTCTTCTTCTTCTTCTTCTTCTTCTTCTTTTTCTTTGTCTTCCTCTTTCCTATCTTCTTCTTCTTCTTTCCTATCTTCTTCTTCGTCTTCTTCTTTTTCTTCTTCTTCTTCTTTGACTTCTTCTTCTTCTTCTTCTTCTTCTTCTTCTTCTTCTTCTTCTTCTTTGACCCTCTTATTTCTGTTTCTCAGTCTCTTTATCTTGTTCTTGTTCCTTTTCGTCATGCTCTCTCTCCCTCCTCCCTCCCCTCTCTCTCTCTCTCTCTCTCTCTCTCTCTTCCTCTCTCTCTCTCTCTCTCTCTCTCTTCTTTGTATATACATTTTTTTACCCTTTCCTTTCTCTTTCTCCGACTCTTATTCTTTTCTTAACTTACCCTCTTTGCCCGCATTCTTATTACTGTCTACACCATCCACATTTTCCATCTTTATCAACGTCTCCATTGTGCTTTCTATTATTATTATTATTATTATTATTATTTTCTCTCCTTTTGAGTTTTCCACATCATCGTTAGGTGATGGTATTTCCCTGGAGACTGAGTGACAACAAGTTTCCTCGGGTCTCCAGAACTCTTCTGGGTATTCTAGCCAATTGCTGCAGTGCAGTAGTCTGGATGGTCTCAATTCTTCCTCTGATTTCCAGATTATTATTATTATTATTATTATTATTATTATTATTATTTTCACTCCTTTTGAGTTTTCCACATCATCGTTAGGTGATGGTATTTCACTGTAGTCTGAGTGACAACAAGTCACAATAAAGAAAGACTCTTCTGAATATTCTAGCCGATTGCATCAGTGCAGTAGTCTGGGTGGTCTCAAATCTTTCCAGATGCTCCAGTCTTTTTTCCAAGTTTATTGGAACCATTCCAAGTGCACCAACTACAATTAGTATCACTTTAACCCTCATATTCCACAGCGTTTTCAATTCTCTGGTAAGGTTCATGTATTTGTCTATTGTTTCGTTTTCTTTCATCTTCACCTTTTGATCCGCTGGAATTGCAAAATCTACCAGTTGATAAGTTCTCTTTTTTTAACTGGTCTCCTGGCTGGGATAATGTGATCCGTCTTTATCTCAAAGTCCCTGAGAATTGTATGCCTTTCATTCTCAAAAACAGTTTCTGGTTTATGTATATACCATTTGGTTGTATGGTCAAAATTTAATTTTTTGCATAATTCCCAGTGGATCACCTTTCCAACCCAGTCATGCCTAGTTTTGTACTCCCGTTGTGCTAGTTTGCTGCATTCGCTTAATACGTGGTTTACAATCTCATCTCTGTCACCGCACAGCCTACTTTTACTGTTGTTGTGTCTTATCAGTTTTTGCTTCGATATAATTTGTTCTTATGGCATTATTTTGTGCAGCAATTATTAGCGATTCAGATCTCTATCAATTATATTGAGGACTATTCACTAATAAATATAGCATACACACACACTATATATATATATATATATATATATATATATATATATATATAATGATATTAGTAGCGGAAAAGAGTTAAGGGTCTACCATGGTTTCAAACTAAGTCGATGTAATTTCTTAGTAACTAATGAATTACATCGACATAGTTGAGGGTAGGGTAGGGACCTGATGAAATCGTTTGGATTGAAACCATGGTAGACCTTAACTCTTTTCCCTATTATTATTAATTATTATTATTATTATTATTATTATTATTATTATCTCCTTTGACCATCGTCCACTCAAACGAATATAAGCCTAGAGTCCATTTTCTTCTACCTCCCCTTTTTCATCTTCTAGTTAATTAATATTAGGTATGGTCTTCTTGTTGGGACTAGGTGCTCCGTCTGCATCTCAAAGTCCTTGATTTTCGTCTCATTCACCAGTTCAGATTCAGGTTTGTACATACACCATTTAGTTGCATGGTGAAAAATTGATTTATTATTATTTGCTTAAACAAAATTGCATTACTTTTTGACTCACCCTCGTATATATATATATATATATATATATATATATTATATATATATATAATATATATATAGTATTATTATGATATATTGGGTGAAGTAATGGAGCGCGACATTGGAATAAGCAATAATCACACTATTATGTTCCCTTTCAGACCAATGCACTAGGGAACCGGTTCCCGTTAGATCACTGTTCAATGCTTAATTGAATGATCACTTAAGCAACAGCTGGTACTATAAGCAACCTGAGTTCTTTGTTTATGAAAATTACTTGATTCAGCTTTAAATAACCCGAAAAGTGTTGATATGCCTTTAAACAAAACAATCAACAAAACAAACGAAAACTGATTATTATTATTTTCTCCTTTTGTGTTTCCACATCAGCATTAGCTGATGGTATTTCACTGGAGTCTAAGTGACACCAAGTCTCCTCAGGTCTCCAGGATTCTTCTGAGTATTCTTGCAGATTGCAGCAATGCAGTGTTCTGGATGGTATCAATCCTTCCTCTGATTTCCAAACTTTCCAAACCCTTTTCCAATCCTCTTGGGACCGTTGCAAGTGCACCAACTACAATTGGTATCAAT
>CM042175.1:55671951-55696951 GCA_023376005.1 Doryteuthis pealeii | reverse complement strand
TCATTGTGAACACTCGTCGCCCTCACCACCCACACACCGACGGAAATAAAGACAGTTCTATTTTTATATATACCTGTCTTGGTTTTATTGAAGTGAAGTAGTCGGCTATACAACAGACATTGAATTGGTGCCGTGACCAGAATTTTTGCACAAATAACAGATCAGCGTTATCGTTTCCGCACGCTCACCCCATTTCTCAATCTTTCCCTACTTTCCCTAATCTTAAGCCACATTACATACAGAGAGAGAGGGGGGAGAGAGAGAGTGAGAGAGTGAGAGAGAGAAAGACCAATAGATAAGAACAGAAATATATAGATAGATAGTTAGATATTAATAAATGAGATATTAGATAGATGGATAGATAGATAGATATAAACAGAATATGATATATAGATTGATAGAAAGAAAGATATAAACAGACTGATATATATAGAGACAGAGAGACAGAGAGAGGGGGAGAGAGAGACAGAGAGATGGAGATATATATATATATATAGATAGATGGATAGACCGATAGATAAGAACAGAAACATATAGATAGTTAGATATTAATAAAATGAGATAGATAGATAGATAGATAGATANTAACAACTGTTGACTACTCTCATTTCCCTTACTCCCGTTTTCATTGGTAAATTCCCTAATTAACTATTTAGTTAAAATAGGAGAAAGAATAAAATTAGTTATTTCTTCTTGTTAATGATTTCTTTAAGATTTTGAGATTATTGCTCATATTTATAAGATAAAAAAAACAATAAAAATCAATTATATAAGCATATATTTATTAAAATCAAATTTTTAAGATCAATATGCAAATTAGCCTTCCCTTCACACTGTAAACCGCTATTTGTTGATATATAAATACAATTCATGTTATTAGATGTGATATGGTTAACAGTCTTAATGATGTAAAACACATTTTTAATAATTGAGGTTTAAATAAAGATAAAAATCATGGAGTATGTATGTAAATAACAAAGGGAATTGTGACTTGCTAGTAATATAGTTTCGGTTACAGACAGACAACACACAATCTCCATTATAATAAATATGTATTATTATAATATATTAGTTAAAGAATAAATGATTAGTATATATAGATATTAATGTAAACATGTTTAGAAAAAACAAATAAATGTGTATAGTTCGCTGACAGAAATCTGTTTCGCACCTTTTATTAAGCGGTCTTCATCAAAGCGAAATATTTGTGATAAAAGACGGATGTAAAAGAACGTTACAACAGGAGGTTGTACAAACGAACGTATCATGTTCGGAGCTGGAATCTTTTTGAAATTTTGAAAAATGCATATTCGTGTTAAAAATAGAATAAATCTATATTAAAAAAAATTCAGAAGCATACTAATCTACAGAGAAAACTCAAAGAGTTTCTTGTAAAAAAAATATATAAAAAATGTATTAAAAAGTATAAAAAATGTTCATGATTCCAGCCCAAAATTTTTTTAAACATTTTTTATCCTCGCTGACTGGCTGATACCGACATTCGGTGCCCGACGACTTTACTTTTACTGATACATGTGTCCACAAAGTTTGGGTACATTGGAGATTCTCATTATTGATTTATTTGCTATTTTTCCTAGAATGTAGATCTGGGCTGATTTGAGCGTAAATAAATATAACATAAACAATAAATATAAAAAATAATATTTTCCTTTTTTACTGGTTTACTCAATGAAAAATTACAGATTAAAACCAGATGAGAGAACGCATTCCCAGTCTGTGTGCTGAATTGAGTTCACCTGAATTTGCAAGGCGCATTGAAATGATGGAAATATATTATTTATTACGATTATAATCAAATAGAATTGTTTCTGGGTTAAAAGTATGTGTTAATCCCCCATGTACCCAGGACTTTGTCGGACAACACACACACACACACACACACAACACACACAACCACATATATATATATATATATATATGACATATATATTATGGCAATATATATATACATATGCATATAATATACAATAACACACATATATATATACATATGCATACATATTACGGTACAACACATATATATATATACATATTGCATGATATATATACATACATATATATATATGCATTAATAATACATATACATGCATATATATACATACAACAACATATATTATAATAGCATATATATATATACATGCAAATATATATACATCATATGCATAATATATACTACATATGCATATATATATAGCCACAAACTTACACACCTCAAATATATTTAATAGAACCACGCATTTCCAACAACGCATCTCGAAAACAAGCAGAACAAATGGATTCTAAAATTTACAAACTCACGTTACGCATGAAGCTGACGGCAACGCCGCCACGTGCCAACCATCCCCCCAGATCGTCGGACTGAACGCTGACATCGAATAAATATTTTACAACACTACCGCTGTCAATAACAACAAGAACAAAAGATCCGTTTGAACAGAGCAACACTTCATTGAAAAAGGGATCTACGATCCGAAAAATTGATAATTAACAATAATAATAAAAAATAAGTGAATCCAAACTCCATAACATCGAGTTCATCATTTATAGAGCTCGTAATAACGCCACAACTAAAAAAACCCCACATAAAAACATAAAGTATTATATATATACATTATTATTATACACACATATACAAATATATATATATATCATAATATATATATATATATATATAGTATATATATATATATATATTACATACTCAACAACATACATATTATCTCACGTACGTACATATATATATATATATATATATATAAAATATAGTATATATATAATAATATATACTGATAAATTTTGTAGGCCGGTTTAACTCGTAGAGGTTCGACTAGGAAGCAAAAGGTTCCTGGTTCGAAGCCGGCCCTCGCCACTCAGCGTATGAGTTGCCACAGGGATACTTGCGGTAAAGGGGAGGAGCTGATGGTAGTGATAGCGCCTGCACCTCAGACGCCAAAACAATCTGCTTGGTCTAACGCATATTGAAAAGAGGATATACTCCCTCACTGTTCTGGGCTGATGACGACTTTAGGGCCGCCCCTTAACTTTATTTTACTTATATATATGTGTGTAAATCCTAAAGATTCAAGATATACCTACTAATAGTTTCACTTTGATAGTTCAAGATCAATGTCTCAGATCTTGTCGCTGATGAGCTATTTAACGAAACTATTAGTAGGTATATCTGACTCATTAGGATGTACATTACTATCTGCTCTACTTAGGATCTTAACACTCTTTACATTTTAGCTTTAGACAATCCTAGACGCTTATATACAGGGTCAGGCAAAATGATCTGACACATTGTAGGTAAATAAAAAGGCAAATAAAGTAAAGAAACAAAAAAGTGTTATTTCGAAAGCACATATAATGCCCATTTTTTTCATATTAATAGCCATTTTGTTTTGTTCTTTATAATGCATGTTTTCGTTTCTTTTCAGTTGCTGCCAGGAATTGGACTGGTGAGCATCGCGCTTCATTATGGAAAACGTATCGAAACATCATTTTGTATGGATGCATTGAAGATCATTGTGAAGGAATTCTTCGCAAACTTCTTTCCAGAAAGTCTAAAGACCGGGCGCTTTAAATGTGGAACGGAGTGTAGACTGTTAAACTAAGCTCTTACCGCTGCCCACATTTTCTGGGTTTGGCGGTGCAAGGTCGGGCGGTTGATTTTCGTTTCAATGCAGAACCAGTACTTGAAGTTGAACCCATTAACAAGATCGTGTTTCGAGCTTGGTACGATACATGTCTACCAATGAAGTGCAACGGAACGGCTCGTTGGTTGCAGTTACAGATTCGTTTGTTTTGATAACGTTTCCACAATGAAGAGCGCGATTTGCCTCTATTTAACCACAAAATGTGTCAGAGCATTTTGGCCTGACCTGTATATATAATTATATATTATAGTTAATATATAATTCCCACAAAGTCCAGAGAAGAAATCTCTTATGACATGGGAGTGTTTTTATTTTTTAAAAACCTGTCGCAGTTTGCAGAGCTCCAATGTGTGCTCTTATTGTTAGAGTCACAGAGCAAATTTATAAGTAAAATATAACAAAATGCAATTCGCAGCTGATTTGATTTGGAGAGTTTAAGGGGGGGGGGGGGGGGACACTTTGCTAAGCTTCCTTGAAATAGACGTATCAATGCCAAAATTCTAAGTCTTTGTTATATTTTTACATATATATATATATATATATTATATAATAATATATATAATGATATTTTCTTTTAGTAGCTGTTTTTAGTATTGATCCATTATTACGGTTGTGCGACTATCTTGCGTCTTTTCTTTCTTTCCTTTGTTTTTTCCCAGGCTGAAGTTTGGTATATATTTTTACAAACAATTATTTGCCAGGCATCATTTCTACCACAAGGTTTACTACTAGGATTAGTATTATAATATATAATATATATAATATATATATTAATATATTAAATGTCGTCGGGTTGGCCTTAAAGTCGGTATCAGCCAGTCAGCGAGGGAGCTTATCCCCTTTTCAAATAGCGCTAGACAAGGAAGATGTTTTAACATCGGGGAGAAAACAGACAAGAAAAGGTGTGGGATATGAGAAAAAGAAAGAAAAGAAAAAAGAAGACGGGATGGAAAGATAATGAAAGAGAAAGAATGAAAACAAAAAGGAGTTTTTAAGGATAGAAATAGTAAGGAAAGAAGAAAAACCCCCAAAAAACCAAAAAACCGAAACATAATGAAAAGAAAACAATAGAATAAGAATGAAAAAAAAACAGAAACACGAAAATTGAGCATTAGTTTTTGGAAAAAATAAAAACCCCAGCTGGAATACAATTTCATGGTTTCACTTGCACAAAATATTGGATAAATCAACTTTTAAACTCCCTTCCTCTGCATACAACATATATAATATACTACTATATATATATATATATATATATAATAATGTATGTGCGTGGTTTAATTGGTAAAAAATCAATTTTATTTTTCAATATTATACGCTGAATTTAGATGCCAGTCTCTCCATAAGTATTTTAAAAGCGAGTTCAACCAGAGGAAGTCTTCCCCATCTGTTTCAACGCGCACGTGTTGTCCAGATTAAAAAATAACACCATTTTTTTTCTGATTCTTCTTCTAAATAAACCCCTCAAAAAACAAACGATTAGTTGAAAAAAAATCAAAATTCTACATGGATTTGGAGGGGGTGTATTGGAGATATAGAAGCCTTGGTAGTATTTGTCGTACGCACACACAATAATATATGGATATATGTTATGTGTATATAGGATGTATATGTGTGTATATAGGTATGAATATATATGGATATGTATATATATGTATATGTGTGTATATAGATATTATATATATGTATATGGATATATTATGCAATGTGTATATATATGTATAAGAAGCCTTGTAAGTCATTTGTCGTACGCATAAACTCAATATATTATGTATATATGTATATAGTATGTTATAGGTGGTATATAGGTATGTGATAATATTATTATGGATATATATGTAGTTATTATGTATATATATGCATATGTTGATATATAATGTACTTATATATATGTGTGTGTGTGTATATATATATACTGTATACCAAGTATATATGTGTGTACAATATATTACTTAATATTTTAAAGGTTATAATATATATATGTCTATGTGATATATATTAAAATGTATATGTATTTTATAGTATATATAAATGTATAGAGTATATATTATATATACATAACATGTATATGTATAGAACACGGACGTTATTATCATGAACGTATATAGTTATATATACTACATAATGTATATGTATAGGAATACACCACGTTTATATATAACGTATATGTAGTAGCTATATACTACATACATGCCTATGATGTGATAGATACACACGTTATATACTGAACTAGTATATAGTGTATAGTATACACACAACTATTAACGCTAATATTAGTAAAACTAATCATGGACTATGTATAGCGATACGCTATATACATAGTATAGTAATATTGTGTATATATACACACACATATATATATACAAATATGTATATATATACATATATGATAGTTAGGATACTATACATACACACACACATATATAGGCATAAGTATATATTCACACACACACACATTATATATATATATATCATTCACAATGTAAGGATATTACGTCAAGTCACATTGGAAAACACCGATTCTCGTAGATCACTGATGTTAAGCAGTGATGAGCCTGTTCAATACTTACATGGGTGACTATTTAGGCAACAGCAGGTACTGTAAGTAAAGCGTCGGGGTGGCCTAATGTCGGTATCAGCCATGCAGCGAGGGAGTCTATCCTCTTTTTCACTAGCGCCTAGACCAAGGAGATTATTTAAGGTCTGAGGTGGAGCGCCACACCTACCATCAGCGTGTGCTACTCATACGCTTATTGGCGAGGGTGGGTATCGCGACTATAAACCTTGTGGTTTCTAGCGCACGCTATACCGACTGAGCAACCCTGATTCATTTGTTTACCATCTTAGAAAATGAGAGACTGGCCCAATAATGGGGATCAGCTTTATAACCAGATTAGAATAGAAAATGCCTCACCCACTTTATGATCACACACTTTTTTTCCCTGTTTCTTAAATAATGATTCCTCACAATGATATTACAATAAAGTCACGTTGAACGGACACAGTTAAGCAGCGATGAGTCTCTTCAATACTTAGATGGGTGACCATTTAAGCAACAGCGGGTACTGTAAGCAACCTGAGTCATTTGTTTATCATCTTTGAAAAAAAAGAGAATGGTTAAATAATGGGGGATCAGTTTATAACTAAGTTAGAATTGAAAATACATCACTCATTTTATGATCAGATTCTTTTTTTTCTTGTTTCTTAAATAAAGATTCCCAATATAATGATATTACGTTCATGTGACGTTGAAAGTATCGTTTCCTACTAGATCACCTAAGTTAAGTAGTGATGAACCTGTTCAATTCTTAGATGGGTGACCATTTTAGCAACCTGGGTCATCTTGATCAGCTGAGAAAAAGAAAGAATGGTCATTCCAGTTTTCCATAGCTTTTGGGCTTACAGTCAAGTCACATAGTAAGCACTGGTTTCGCGAAATCACCAAAGTTAAGCAACAATGAGCCTGTTTAATACTTAGATGAGTGACTATTTAAGCAAATGCAGGTATTGTAAAAAAACAAAACAAAAAAAAAACAAAAAAACAAATATCAATAATGACTTGATTCAGTATTAAATGACTCGAAAGGGTTGATATACTGTAAAACCAATCAACCAGCCATTAAAATATTGTTTAGTATAAATCCGGCATGCAGGGATCGAACCCACAGAACAAGCAACAGAAAAAGAAGCGAAACTGATCACTTAACCATTCGGCCACCGTGGAAAGAACTTCTTTTTAACTTTTTATTCATATATAAAGTAGGTATTTAAAAAAAACTGTGCCTTAACACTCATTATACACGGATCTATATTGGGCCCGAAGGGTGGGTGAGTGGTCTATGTATCTGCCATGTACATAGAGGTCAACCAAAGAAAGTACGCCGGGGGTTTGGAGATCGAATCTGACGATATGTATACGCTTGTGAATCGACCTGCTGAAAGGTTGTAAAAAGGTAGACCCTGCCTCCAAGAGTATGTTCCTTTGTTTTGGTAAAAGGTTTTTGCAAATAATCTTCGAAAACATTAAAGTTAACTAAACTAGAATCCGATACTCCCGAAAATGTTTATTTGACTCCTGCAAACAGAATGCCACAGCGAGGATTGAACTCTTAACGGCAGCATACTTTTACTACAAACGTAGCCGTGACCCATGTCTCCACGTCCAACTTTCTAATCATATTCCAATTATTGTAACTTTAAATACCTTTAACCTTTAGAGACGTTTATAAAATATGGTATAAAGTCTAATTAGAATAAACCCAGCTTGGTGGGCAATGTAGGATTGAACTCACAGACTTACTCATACATAACGAGTTACCAGACATAACGAGTTGCTTAACCATTAAGCCACCGTCTAATGCACTGTTTCTGTTTGTTTAATCATATATAAACTAGATATTTATTAATAAGCTGAGGGTAGGTGTGGCGCTCCACCTCAGACGCCAAAATAATCTCCTTTGTCTAGCGCTATTAAAAAGGGGATAGACTCCCTCGCTGACTGGCTGATACCGTCTTTAGGCCGCCCCGACGACTTTACTTTACTTTACATATTATAGAGGGCCTAATTAGTGGGTAAGAGGACTAATGATCTGATTTGAGTACCATGGTCCGGGGATCGAATTTTGACAATTAGTAGAATTGTCAGAATTCGATCTCCGGACCATTAGTCATCTCATCCACTAATTCTTTGATTGGGCGGCAGACACGATAATCGACGGCAGCAACCCTTTCTCTAAAGTAATCTTCAAAAACATTTCTGTTAATAAAATGTGTCCCTTAAATTCAATGATGTCCTTTTGAAAACTTCAAACAACAAGAAACAAACAGGATCGAACCCACAGATTCACACCAATGTAATTAACTGCGTAACCATTAGGCCACCACCCAATGCGATGCTATATTTTCTTTAATCATATATAAAATAGATACCTTTCACTACTGTGGCTTAATACACATTATACACTGCTTTGATTGCTCCTGCTTGGTGGGTGAGAAGTCTATGTAGCTGTTTTGAATGTTTGTGTTTGGAGATCGAATCTGACAAAAAGTGCATCTTCGTGATTGAATTGTTCGACAGTAGAAACCCCTTTAATAAACCATTATTTCTGCAAGTAATCTTCAAAAACTTTTACGTTAACAAAATTACAACCTCTTGCGTTCAAAGATGTTCATTTGAATCCTTCAAGCTCAAGGAAACAACAAGGGTTGAACTCATAATAGCTTTATGCATTTTTGCTGAGTAGATTCGCTTACCCACGACACCACGTCAATCTACTGCATCAGCATGGTCAAATTATTGTAATATAAACTAACTTTAAGTTTCTGAAAGGTAACTTTTGTAAAATGCAACCCAGTTCACAAATTGCATTGCATTTCGTATAAAAACCATTATGCGTACAATGGCAGGATCGAACCTGCAGTGTGACAGGAATTAATTAACTGTAATTAGTTACCTATCCACTAGTCCACCATCCAATACGTTATTTCAGATTCTTATATAAAAGAGATATCTTTCAATAATGTGACTTTATACATGCACATCTTATTATAATGGAGATTGTGTGCTTTTCTGTCTGTAACCGAAACTATATCACTACTTAAGTCACAATTCCCTTTGTTATTTACGTCACATTCTCCATGATTTTGATTTTATCTAAACCTCTATTTCTAATAAAATTATATTACATTATTAATACTGTTAATCATATCTACAAATGAATAATATGCAATTGTATTTATACATACACTAAAATAGCAGTTTACAGTGTGAACAGGAAGGCTAATTTGCATATAGAAATTAAAAATTTGATTTTAATAAATATGTGCTTAGTATTATTGATTTTTAATTGTATGGATTTATCTTAATGGATATAATGAAAAATCTCTTCAATAAATCTTAAAAGAAATCGATTAACGAGAAGAAATAATTCTGATTTTATCATTTACTTCCTATTTTAACTAAGTTATTAAATTAGGAAAATTTAGCAATGAAAGACGAGAGTGATAGAAGAGTAAGTTTCTGTTGTTCTATTTTTCGATTATGCACCCCTCTGTTTGCAATCATTTTTATCTGCATTCTTATTTAGTTTCATTAGCTTTTCTAATTTAATATACTTTATTACATTAAAACTTAAATACTTGCATCCGGAGGGTGCATATATTTGCTAGTATATATAATAATACATTGGGCACCTCACGTGGTGTAATTTTTAGCAAGCAAGGCAAGTAAGATTTGCAGGCCATTATTAATGGGCTCTATTCTCATAGGGCGCCCCATAGTTCTGACCTTGTGCCACATCTAAGCTAAGCTTAGTAAATAATGAAATGATAATACCCAAGGTGTTAATTTGACTCCTGCAAACAAAAAGCAACAATGAAGATTGAACTCATATCCACAGTATCGTATTCTATAGACAAATTCCTGACCGATGACTCCACGTCTAACTAAGTTGCTTTTCTTGTAACTATAAACATATTTAACCTTTGGTGACGTTTGTAAAATAATCTGTTTATCTAAAAACGCGTATTAGTTTGCTTCGTATAAAGCCAGCACAGGCTTCCCTTACAGGATCGAACCCACATATTGACTCTAAGGTAAATAGTTGTCTAACCATTAGGCCACCGTCAAATACGAATCATGGTCCTGCTTTAATAATATATAAAGTAGATATCTTTCAATAATGTGGCTTAATACACATTATAGACGGCGTCTAAAGGGTCTATGTATCTGATTTGAAGGTTAGCGTTTGGAGATCGAATCTGACAATAAGTCATGATCATCACGTCGCGCAATTAGCACGGATATCCATGACAATCTCTTGCCAACCTTCTTTATCCTTCATTGTCCTAGGAA
Organism: Doryteuthis pealeii; assembly: GCA_023376005.1. Classification (NCBI taxonomy): domain Eukaryota; kingdom Metazoa; phylum Mollusca; class Cephalopoda; order Myopsida; family Loliginidae; genus Doryteuthis; species Doryteuthis pealeii. The sequence goes on along the minus strand of CM042175.1, from coordinate 55,686,421 downwards.
GGTCCCCATGCGCAGCATCCAGCACCCTCGCAGAGTTGGTCAATGTACTTCGTTATTTGAGCTGCAGACGCGATGTTCAACGGCCCCCACCCCCGCTTAAAGTATATTTCATACCTTGATAAACCATTATTTTTGCAAGTAATCTTCAAAAACATTTACGTTAACAAAATTACGGTCATTTGCATTCGAAGACATTCATTTGATTGCATCAAGTACAAAGAAACAAACCGTGCATAGATGACGAGACAGGATCGAACTCACAAATTTACACCAACGTAACTCGTTGTTTAACCATTTGACCACCATCCAATGCATTGCCGTATCTTCTTTAATCCTATATAAAGTAGATACCTTTCAATAATGTGACAATACACATTATAGAGTGTCTTATATTAGGCCTGCTTGGCGGATGAGGGATCTATGTATCTGGTTTCAAGATTACTGTTTGGTGATCGTATCTGACGTAAAGGTGCATCTTCTTGAATTGAACTACAGACACAATGTTTGACGGTAGGAATCCCTTTAATAGGCCAATATCTTTGCAAGTAATCTTTAAAAACTTTTACGTTAACAAAACTACAATCCATTGCATTCAAAGATGATCATTTGATCCCTTCAAGTACAAAGAAACAACAAGGATTGAACTCATAACAGCGGTAGTATTTTCCATGTGGGTAATTCGTTACCCATGACTCCACGTCAAACTATTGTACCATCATAGTCAAATTATTGTAATATAAATATATTTAAGCTTCGGCGAATTTTGTAAAATAAAACTTAGTTCACAAATTGCATTTAGATCGCTTAGTATAAAGACCAGTAAGAGTCCACAGGTAGGATTGAACCCTCAAGATAACACAAGCGCATCTACTTACCTATCCACTAGGCCACCATCCAAGACGTTACCCTACGTCCGTTAATTATATATAAAGTAGACACCTTACAATAATCTGGCTTAATACACATTATAGGTCGTCGTCGTCGTAGACTAATGTCGGTATCAGCCAAACAGCGAAGGAGTCTATCCCCTTTTCACAAGCGCTAGACCAAGGAGATTTTTTAGCATCTGAGACGGTGCCCCACACCTACCATCAGCTCCTCGCTTTACCGCACAGATCCCTGTGCTACTCATACACTGAGTTGGCGAGGGCCGGTACCGAACCAAGAACCTCGTAGCCGAACACGCTACCGACTGAGCTAAATCGGCCCTATTATATACATTATAGACTGCTGTATATTGTGGGTGAAGGGTCTATGTATCTGGTTTGAGGGTTAGTGTTTGGCGATCGAGCCTGATAATAAGTAGACCTTCATTTATTGAACTACAGACACGATGTTGGACGGTAGAATCCCCACCCCCAAATTATGTTTCATACTTTGGTTGAAATTCCTTATTATTTTTTGCACGTAATCTTTAAAAAAACATTTTCATTCAAAGACGTTCATTTTATTGCTTCAAGCACAAAGAAACAGCAAGGATCGAACTCTTAATAGCGCTAGTACTTTCCACACGTTGATTTTGATTTTCTAACCACGACTCTAAGTCAAACTATTGCATCATCTTAGTCAAATTATTGTAATATAAATATAATTAAGCTTCGGTGACTTTTGTAAAATAAAACGTAGTCCACAAAGTGCATTTTAATCTCTTGGTATAAAGACCAGTAGGAGTAAAGAGGTAGAATTGAAACCGCTGAATAACATAAATGTAACTAGTCACCTACCCATCGCACCACCATCTAATACGTTTCATGGCCTTCTTTAATCCTATATAAATTGTAACAAGCTAGATTCGCAGGCAATTGGTAGTGAGTTCGATTCACACTCGGTGCCCCTTACGTTGGCATTGTGCCAAATCTAAGCTAAGCTTAGTAAATAACTATATATATATTATTTCAATAATGTGGCTTAATACAAGCATTGATATGTAATATGCATAAGGTGTTAATTTGACTCCTGTAAACAAAAAGTTACAGTGAGGATTGAACTCAGAATAACACATGCATAAGTAGTTATTTACCCATTACGCCAGCATCCAAAACGTTACCTTGCATTCTTTAATCATATATAAATGGTTAGCAAGCTAAATTCACAGGCCGTTTGTTGTAAGTTCGATTCACACTGGGTGCCCCTTACTTTGTTTTTGTGCCACATCTAAGCTAAGCTTAGTAAATAATTATATAAAGTAGATATCTTTCAATAAGTAAAAGTAAAGTCGTCGGGGCGGCCTAAAGTCGGTATCAGCCAGGGAGTCTATACCCTTTTCAATAGCTCTAGACCAAGGAGATTGTTTTGGTGTCTGAGGTGGAGCGCCACACCTACCATCAGCTCCTTACTTTACCGCACAGATCCCTGTGCTACTCATAACGCTGAGTTGGCGATGACCGGTATCGAATTAGGAACCTTGTGGTTTCTAGCCGAACGCTCTACCGACTGAGGTAACCCGGCCCACATATATAGGATTTACACACACATATATAAGTAAAAAAGTAAAGTTAACGGGGCGGCCTAAAGTCAGTATCAGCCAGACACTGAAGGAGTCTATCCCCTTTTCAATAGCGTTAGACCAAGGAAATTGTTTTTGTGTCTGAGGTGGAGCGCCACACCTACCATCAGCTCCTTACTTTACCACACAGACCCCTGTGCTACTCATAACGCTGAGTTGGCGAGGACCGGTATCGAACTAGGAATCTTGTGGTTTCTAGCCGAACGCTCTACCAACTGAACTAACCCGGGCTTCATACAAGCACGCTTGGTTAATAATACAAAAGATGTTTATTTGACTCCTGCAAACAAAAAGCAACAATGAGGATTGAACTCATAACTACAGTATTACTTTCTATAGACGAATCTTTTGATCTAAGTCTACACATCCAACTGCGTGACCAACTTGACTCTACTGTAACTATGAATATATTTAACATTTAGTAACTTTTGTAAGATATTCAGTTTATCTAAAAATTGCATTTAGTTTGATTAGTATTAAACCATAAAGGTATCTACTTTATATCTTATCTTATTATAATGGAGATTGTGGGTTTGTCTATCTGTAACCGAAACTATATTACTATACAAGTCACAATTCCCTTTGTTATTTACACCACATTCTCCATGATTTTATTTTTTATTTAAACCTCAATTATTAATAAAATTGTTTTACATCATTCAGAATGTTGACCATATCTACATACTAGATAGATAACATGCAATTGTATTTATATATACAACAAAATAGCGGTTTACAATGTGAACGGGAAGGCTAATTTGCATATTGATATTAAAAATGTGATTTTAATAAATATGTGCTTAGTATTATTGATTTCTAACTGTTTGGTTTTATTTTAATGAATATAAGCAAACATTTCTTCAATGAATCTTAAATGAAATCCATTAACAAGAAAAAATAACTGTCATCTTATTCTTTACTTCCTCTTTTAACTAAATACTTAAATTAGAAAAAATAAAAATGAAAGACGAGATTGATGGAAGAGTAAGTTTCAGTTGTTCTATGCATTTGTATATGCATTTTTATTTAGTTTCATTGGCCTTTCTAATTTAATACGATATTTTATTATATTAAAACTTAAATACTTGCACCCGTAGGGTGCATATATTTGCTAGTATTGTTAAAGAAGACATTGCATCACGTTGAGTCTATATATATATATCTGGTGTGAAGGATTGTGTTTGCAGACTTATTAAGGGATATAATTAATTAAACCAAAATCAACCAATTTGCGGAACTGTCCGTATACCAGCTCCTGCTGCTATTGTATCCGCAGGGCCTTGCCTGCTGCTTATATCAAGTCATTTAAAATATCCGCTCTATTTCTACTAATAAGTCAACATTGTTGAATGCGATTGTTTTGTAATTTAGTACGAACTGTTATTTTTATTTTTATTTTTTGAGAACTAAAAAAAAATCAACTTTTCAAACCAAGTTTATCTTTTTAAATGTAAAAAAGAAAAATGAAAACCTTTTTATCAATATTTTTTACGAATACTTTCATATTTCTTAGAATGAAATATATCCATCTATAATCAGCGAGCCTCAAAACCTTTTTTTAAAGAAACTATTCATCAAATAATAACATTTGAATTGATATGCGAAATATTCTACCTACAAATAAGTTAATGAGTAGTTATTAGCAATTACAAAAACTGAATTTAAAATTAACTTACACACGAAAAAGTTTTAGAAAAAAATCATTCAAGCGATTAAAAAAAGGGATATTTAAAAAAGTGGATACCCACATACTATTATTTTCATATAGATATTCGTTAATTGAACTGCACACGTGGTGTTCCAGGGTAGAAACCCCCCCACCCTTAAAGTATGTTTCCTACTTTACCCTTATTTTTGCAAGTAATCTTCAAAAGTATTTGCGTTAACAAAATTTCGGTTCATCTTCCCCCCTCTCTCTCTCTCATTCTTCTTTCCTTTCTCTCTACTCTCTGCTTTAGGGTAACACAATCTTCCTCTAAATTATCTTCTCTCTCTCTCTTACTTCTTCATCTCCCCCTCTCTCTCATTCTTCTTCCTTTCTCTCTACTCTCTGCTTTGGGGTAACACAATCTTCCTCAAAATTATCTTCTCTCTCTCTCTCACTTCTTCATCTTCCCCCTCTCTCTCATTCTTCTTTCCTTTCTCTCTACTCTCTGCTTTAGGGTAACACAATCTTCCACAAATTATCTTCTCTCTCTCTCTCTCTTACTTCTTCATCTCCCCCCTCTCTCTTTCCTTTCGCTCTACTCTCTGCTTTGGGAACACAATCTTCCTCAAAATTTTCTCTCTCTCTCTCTCTCTCTCTCTCTCTCTCTCTCTCTCTCTTACTTCTTCATCTTTCCTCCCTTCTCTCTCATTCTTGTTTCCTTTCTCTCTACTCTCTGCTTTGGGGTAACACAATTTTCCTCAAAATTCTCTCTCCTCTCTCTCTCTCTCTCTCTCTCTCCATTTCTTGTTCTTGTTCTTGTTCTTCTGACAAAAAGTAGGACATTTCTCTCTGATTCCTCTTTCCTTTCTCTCTACTCTCTGCTTTGGGGTAACACAATCTTCCTCAAAATTATCTTCTCTCTCTCTCTCTCTGCAACGAAAGACTTTCATTCTTTCAAACACAAAGAAACAACTGGGATTGAACTGATAACATCAGCATAACGTTCCACAGACGCATTCGTTACTCATGACCCCACGACAAATTCAAATAACCACAACGAATTATTGTAATATAAATACCTTTAAGCTTCGGCGACTTTTGTAAAATAAATATGCAGTCTACAACTGGCATTTAAGTTTAGAGAACAGTGAGGGTATACAGGTAGGATTGAACCCTCAGATTAACATGGGCGGGGGGGGGAGGAGGGTTGATTAGTTACTTACCCATTAGGTCATCATCCTTTATATAATCTCACATTCTTTAATCTATACATATATAAAGGACAGTTTGTGAGTATGTATGTCCGGAGGAAACTACGAAAATAAAAAAATAAAAGACAATGTAAATATATATACACATTCACTATCACCAGAGCTTGCTTTTTTGTGCAAAAAGAACGAAGATTTGATTTATATCAGGAAGGATATTTAACAATTAGTATTTGAATAGTAAGAGAAGTCATTGATCGCGTTCATGATTAAAACATAAACAAATCAATTATGTAAGACCAAAACAAGCAATGGATCAGCGAGACTAACTTTTTTATTATTCCACCCTCTACCCAGGCAATGCTGGGTAGCCGCTTCTAGTCATATATAAAGTAGATATCTTTCAATAATGTGTCTTCATACGCATATATATATATATATATATATATATATATATATATATATATATATATATATATATATATATATATATATCCAAAAGTCCAGAGAAGAAATCTTCCTTACGACACAAGTGTTTTATTTAAAAAACCTGTCGCAGTTTGAGAGCTCAATGTGTACTCTTAATGTTAGAATCACAGAGCAAATATATAAGTAAAGAAATAACAAAAGACTTAGAAATTTAGCATTATAGTCTGAAATATACTATAATGCTAAATCTCTAAGTCTTTTGTTATTTCTTTACTTATATATATATATATATATATATATATATATATATATATATATATATATATATATATATATATATATATATATATATATATATATATAAAAGTAATTGGTAATTTGCTTGAAGCATTGTTAAGTATGTTAGGAAATAATAAAATTCGAAGGCAATACAATGCGTAAAAAATAAAGACAAAAAGATGTTTTATATGTCTAATCGATTTCAAAGCAAAGCTTTATCATCAGAGTGTATTTTCAGAAAATACACTCTGATCATCAGAGTGTATTTTCACCCTTATCATCAGAGTGTATTTTCACTCTTATCATCAGAGTGTATTTTCTGAAAATACACTCTGATGATAAAGCTTTGCTTTGAAATCGATTAGACATATAAAACATCTTTTTGTCTTTATTTTTTACGCATTGTAGTGCCTTCGAATTTTATTATATATATATATATATATATATATATATATATATATATGTATATATATATATATATATAATATATATATATATATATATTATATATATATATATATATGAGGTAGGTAGAAGGATGGTGAACAAGAAATGAAAACTCAAAACAAATCAGAGAGTTGAAACGTTTCGTCCGAATTCACACGGACACCTTCAGTCGAATGATTTTTATTGAAAGCACAATTTTGTGCGAGTATAAGTGACGGAATCGAAGGGAGGGAGGATAGGAGTAGACTCTCTGGTTTGTTTTGAGTTTTCATTTCTTGTTCACCATCCTTCTACCTACCTCATACTGTCGGATTCTACTACATCCATCATATCTCCGGGCCGGGTTAGCTCAGTCGGTAGAGCGTTCGGCTAGAAACCACAAGGTTCCTAGTTCGATACCGGTCCCCGCCAACTCAGCGTATGAGTAGCACAGGAATATGTGCGGTAAAGTAAGGAGCTGATGGTAGGTGTGGCGCTCCACCTCAGACGCTAAAACAATCTCCTTGGTCTAGCGCTATTGAAAAGGGGATAGACTCCCTCGCTGACTGGCTGATACCGACTTTAGGCCGCCCCGACGACTTACTTTACTTTATATATATATATATATAATATATATATATATATATATATATTATCATATTTCAAAGTGAAAAAAAAAAACATAAAAAAGATAAACAAAATAACATGCAAATTACTTTCCCATCTGTTACTTTTCAAATTTGAATTTTTAAATGTCTTCCCCAATATAAATCAAATCTTCATTATTTTTGCTCAAAAATCAAGCCCTGGTGATATTTAATATATATATATATATTATATTTACTTTGTCGTTTTATTTTCGAAGTTTCCTCCGGACATACAGATGCACAAAACTGCACTTTATATATGTATAGTAAACCAAGCCCTGGTGATATTTAATGTATATATATATTTACTTTGTCGTTAATTGTTTTATTTTCAAAGTTTCCTCCGGACATACAGATACACACAACTGCCCTTTATATATGTATATATTTATATATTTGTTTTATTCTAATATTCTAATATATATTTAAAGTTATCAGAACTAAGTTACCATTTCAAATTGTTTTATTTTTTTACTCCATTAATAAATTTGGTGATTTTACTTACTTATGGTACAAACTCTCTGATATGCTAATGCTAATAATGGACCTACGAGATTACTAACCATTATAACACTTTTTTGGGGGGGCGGGGGCTCTACACAGGTGATGCGGGGTAACCGCTTCTTGTTAATTTTAAAATTAAAATTTTAAAATCGTCTCATCATAGATTTCTTTTCAAATTATCAAATTAGCGTATTTGCTAACCATTACACTACGTTTTTTGGTTTCCCTTCTACCCAGATGATGCTGGGTAACTGCTTCTAGTCAATTTTAAAATGAAAATTTTAAAATCGCGTTTTCATTTTTTTCCCCCAATTTTTCGAATTTGCGACCTTGCTAACCATTACACTACGTTTTCTGGTTCCCCTTCTACCCAGGTGATGCTGGGTAACCACTTCTAGTTAATTTTAAAATGAAAATTTTAAAATCGCGTCATCAATTTTTTTTTCAATTTTTCGAATTTGCCAGCTTGCTAACCATTACACTACGTTTTCTGGATCCCTTTCTACCCAGGTGATGCTGGGTAACCACTTCTAGTTAATTTTAAAATGAAAATTTTAAAACCGCGTTATCATTTTTTTTCTCAATTTTTCGAATTTGCCAGCTTGCTAACCATTACACTACGTTTTCTGGTTCTCTTCCAGGTGATGCTGGGTAACCACTTCTAGTTAATTTTAAAATGAAAACTTTAAAATTGTCTTATCATAGTTTCGCGTTACCATAGTCTTTCTTTTCTTCAAATTATCGAATTAGCGAGCTTTCTAACCATTACATCACGTTTTTTTGTTCCTCTCTACCCAGGTGATGCTGGGTAACCGCTTCTAGTTAATTTTAAATTTTAAAATCGTCTTATAGATTTTTTTTCTTCAAATTATCGAATTTAGTTAGAGTCTCTATATTGAGATTTTTTTATATGTAGAGAGCGAGAGTTTAAATATCCTGCGCCGCATGAAGGAACTTTTACATATCGACTTAACAGCATTTTTTAATTAGACCCGTGTCAAAAACTGCGCAACTCCGGATTTTCGATGGCATGAAATCGATTACACATCGTCTAAACGGATTGATTTGTATCCCACTTAATTTTAAGGTTAAGCTGACTTTTTTTTGTTTTATCGGGGGCGTAACAAACTGCTACTTCGTCGTAAGCGAGTTCGAACTCCAGTCACGATATTACATTCATTTTTGGACTATAACATTTGGGCGAGTTATATTTAAAGTTGGAAGGCTTAAAGTAACCCCCCAACGTGGGTACAAGTGTGTACATAAAAACATTCCGACAAAGGTGTGAAAACGATAACAATATTTATTCCGTAAGTAACGGAGAAACGCATACAAGACAAAAATATACAAAACTGATACATAAGGCTCTATAAGAGGAATTACATTCACTTTCGGACTATAACATGCGAGGAAGTTATATTTAAAGTTAGAAGGCTTAAAGTAACCTCCCAACGTGGGTACAAGTGTGTACATAAAAACATTCCGACAAAGGTGTGAAAACGATAAAAATATTTATTCCGTAAGTAACGGAGAAACGCATACAAGACAAAACTATACAAAACTGATACATAAGGCTCTATAAGAGGAATTACATTCACTTTCGGACTATAACATGCGAGGAAGTTATATTTAAAGTTGTAAGGCTTAAAGTAACCTCCCAACGTGGGTACAAGTGTGTACATAAAAACATTCCGACAAAGGTATACAACGATAACAATATTTATTCCGTAAGTGACGGAGAAACGCATACAAGACAAAGTTTGGTTTGATTTGGTTTGTTTTACGGCATATCAAACGCAGTGGGTCATTTAATGCCGATAAAGTTTTGAAATAAATCAATTCTTAATGCATAATACAATTTTTTTTATAAGTTATATTTAAAGTTAGAAGGCTTAAAGTAACCTCCCAACGTGGGTACAAGTGTGTACATAAAAACATTCCGACAAAGGTGTGAAAACGATAAAAATATTTATTCCGTAAGTAACGGAGAAACGCATACAAGACAAAACTATACAAAACTGATACATAAGGCTCTATAAGAGGAATTACATTCACTTTCGGACTATAACATGCGAGGAAGTTATATTTAAAGTTGTAAGGCTTAAAGTAACCTCCCAACGTGGGTACAAGTGTGTAGATAAAAACATTCCGACAAAGGTGTAAAACGATAACAATATTTATTCCGTAAGTGACGGAGAAACGCATACAAGACAAAGTTTGATTTGGTTGTTTTACGGCATATCAAACGCAGTGGGTCATTTAATGCCGATAAAGTTTTGAAATAAATCAATTCTTAATGCATAATACCATTTTTATATAAATACATTTTTCTATTTAACCCATAGATGGGACCCTAACAGGTACTACCACTCCGGGTCAGAGTGGACCAGGGAGCAATGGTGATGAAGGGATGCTCCGCATTCCACAAACCTCCAGAACTGGAACCTCACCATCAGATAGAGTTTAACATCATTCCCAGGACATGTAGACACTCAGCCACCGCCTTCTAGCACCCATATGATAAAAAGGGGTTGGGACTTGCTATAAGAGTAATAGGGTTAGAGCAATCATATAGGTGCTAGGGCTTGACGTGATCAGCCGATTGATCGGAGGGGGACTCTTCGACCGCCCATCTAGCCTAAGTAAGGGTCTAAGTGGGGTGTTGTATGTCATGGACTGCTCATCCACCTGGACTCCGTCCTTAAGCATCACGGGTCGCCACCCACGGCCAACAGGTGGTCCTATTTGGGGGAGTCTTACCCCTCTGCAGAGGTGCAGTCGGTGCATTCTAACGCCTCACCGACAGGGCGGACAAGACAAAGATATACCAAAACAAATACATAACGCTCTATAAGAGGAATTACATTCACTTTCGGACTAATACCCTTGTGTTGTATAGCCATCGTCGTATATACCCAGCGTCGGGTATATAATTGAGAGAGAGAGAGAGAGAGAGAGAGGAGAGAGAGAGAGAGAGGAGAGAGAGAGAGAGAGAGAGAGAGTTAATTTTTTGTTACTTCTTTCTTTACTGCTTCTGCTGAATCTGTCTGTTTCATCTTTACTTCTAAGGGCTTCTTCTGGGCTAACTCTTTTCGTCATGCAATTAATTAACAAGACGTATTTTCTTGAACAAGACTTTTTTTTTGTTTTATCGGGGGCGTAACAAACTGCTACTTCCTAGTAAGCGAGTTCGAACCCCAGTCACGCTATTACATTCACTTTCGGACTATAACATGCGAGGAAGTTATGTGTAAAGTTGGAAGGCTCAATGTAACCTCCCAACGTGGGTACAAGTGTGTAGATAAAAACATTCCGACAAAGGTGTAAAACGATAACAATTGTTATTCCGTAAGTGACGTGGAAACGCATACAAGACAAAGATATACCAAAACAGATACATAACGCTCTATGAGAGGAAACAGGTGTACGGCTCGCGTCGTAGGGAAGATACATAACGCTCTATAAGAGGAATTACATTTACTTTCGGATTAATACCCTTGTGTTGTATAGTCATCGTCGTATATACCCGACATCGGGTATATAATTGAGAGAGACAGACAGACAGACAGAGAGTTGAGACTTACTTGTTTGTTACTATATAATTGAGAGAGACTCAGTGTTAGAGAGAGACTCGGTGATAGAGAGAGAGAGAGAGAGAGAGAGAGAGAGAGAGAGAGAGAGTGAGAGAGAGGGGGAGAGAGAGGGGAGAGAGAGAGAGAAGACAGACAGACAGACAGAGTTGAGACTTACTTGTTTGTTATTATATAATTGAGAGAGACAGTGATTGAGAGAGACTCAGTGAGAGAGAGAGAGAGAGAGGGAGAGAGAGAGAGAGACAGACAGACAGACAGACAGACAGTTGAGACTTACTTGTTTGTTACTATTATAATTGAGAGAAGACTCAGTGATAGAGAGAGACTCGGTGATAGAGAGAGAGAGAGAGAGAGAGAGAGAGAGAGAGAGAGAGAGAGAGAGAGAGAGAGAGAGAGAGACAGAGACAGAGCTGAGACTTACTTGTTTGTTACTATATAATTGAGAGAGACAGTGATTGAGAGAGACTCAGTGAGAGAGAGAGAGAGAGAGAGAGAGAGAGAGACAGACAGACAGACAGACAGAGTTGAGACTTTTTTGTTACTTCTTCCTTTACTGCTTCTGCTGAATCTGTCTATTTCATCTTTACTTCTAAGGTCCTTCTTCTGGGCTAACTCTTTTCGTCATGCAATTAATTAACGACAAGACTTACTTTCTTTTTAACAAGATTTATTTGTCCGTTTCTAACTCATTTCTAAATCTACACGCGGAATGAAAACCTAGGTAGGACACGCCTGTCCTACCCGGGGTCTGGCTGCCAACTGACTTAACTAAGTAAAAAAATCACGTGACATGCGAGATTTTCGACTGTCCAGTGATTTTCCATTCCGCGATATGAAAAAAAAAACAAAAAAAAAAAAAAAAACTGGCACCACAGAATTTTCCTACGGGGTGTTGCCAATAATCTACACTACCACATAGATTATGCAACACCTAGGAAAACGTATCTATCTATCTATCTATCTATCTATATACTAGAAAAAAACGTGACCCGTTGGGTCACCCATTGAGTCCAAGTTAGATTGTTGGAAAAATCACATGATAAAATAATTTCATTAATTCAAAGTTTTCAAAAACTGTCCAAATAAGTTATTTAAACCGGAGTAAACATTTTCATTTGAGCAAAGGAAAAAAAACAAGAGAAGGGTCACTTAGTTACTTTATTTCTAATTACAGGTAATTAGGATTTTAATCATGGATATCCATGACAATCTCTCGCCAACAATACCCTATCATTTATTGCTCTCGGGAAGTCCTCTGCACAGCATCCAGTATCTGCGAAGGGTTGGTCAACGTACGTCTTTCCTCAACGGTCCACACTGGCGTGCCTGTATGTTGGTTTCCATAGAAAAATATCACTTACGAGTTTGTCCTAAATCCTCCCGCAATGTCCAGGATGTCTTGTTCATGTTACTCGGATGGTTTGTGTGATAAGTGGCAAGTAGCTATACAGTTGCTTTCATAACTTGTTACAAATTACGTACTGCATTCTTGAGCAGTTACCATCTAGCTTATTCTCTAGGCGCCATGTTAGGGTCCAAGTGGTGCAATCATAGGTGTGTGTGTGTGTGTGTGGGGGGTCAACGTTTGCAACATTTGAATAAAATTCCACAATTTTTAAATATCTAGAAAAGCTCAGTAACAATCTTTACTCAACAGGAAATATTTTAAATCAAATATCTATCTAATCTATAAGCTTTATTGGGAAGCTTTATTCTACTTAGAATAATCGGTACACTTCATCATCATCATCATGACGCGCTTGCAGCACGGATATCCATGACAATCTCTCGCCAACCTTCCCTATCGTTCATTGTCCCATGGAGGTCCTCTGCGTAGCATTCAACATCAATGTAGGTCCTTGGTGGGCGGCCCACATTAGCATCTCCCTGTGTTGGCTTCCACCGGAGAACGTCGCTTATGAGTTCGTCTTGCTCCTCCAGTAGGGCCCAGCATGTCTTATCCGTCTCACTCGGATGGTTTGTCCGTCTCACTCGGATGGTTTGTTAGATGGGGGGGGGGCAGGTGGCCATACAGCTGCTTCCTTATGGGGTGCTGTTTCCACGACTAGTTCAAGACTGCACGCAGCATTATTGTGCAGGTTCCATCTAGCTTATTCTCAAGGCGCCTCGTTAGGGTCCAAGTGGTGCAGCTATACAACAGTACTGATATAACCACAGCTTGGAAGAATTGTCGTTTTAACTTGTCAGTGAGATCCGATTTCCATGTGACTGATAATCTGTTTATGGCCGACCATGCCTCCCCTATTCATGTATTAACATCGCTTTCTGTAGATGAGATATTACTACCTAGGTATGTGAATTGTTCTATTGGCTTTCGAAGTTTGCCGTTGAGTGTGGAGATGTCTCCTTTCTTTTTGAAACACATGAACTAAGTTTTACTAGTATTCACTAGAGAGTTCTCCAAAGGGGAGGTAATCATAAAATTGAGGAGGTGACTCTCATTTACTTATTACCCCCCCCCCCCTTCACCCCCTTATCTAAGGGTTAATTATGGTACGATTATACGAGGGTGTGTCAAAAAATAATGCCATTTTCTTTATTTCATGTAAACTGTTTTTATATAAAACTAAGACCTACATTGAGATTTTAAGAAGGTCCAGAACAAGAATCCGACGAGAAAGATCCAACTTGCCAATCCACAATATCCTCCTTCTGCATGACAAAGCTCGAACACACACAAACATCAGGACAAGGGAGAACACCGCCTCATTCGGGTGGACAACTTTACCGCACCCTCCATACTCACCAGATTTAGCACCTTCATACTATCATCTCTTCGGCACCATGACAGAGGGTTTGAGAAACAAACATTATTCCAGTGGCGAAGAAGAAAAATCTGTAGTGAAGAAGTGGCTCAAAGAACAGAAAACAGAATTTTACAGGGGTAGGGATACATGCTCTCATTCGAAGGTGGAACAATTTTATCCAGAGAAACTATGACTATGGGGAAAAGTAGGGATGTGATCCACAGAGGACAAGTTTTATTTTGATGTATGATACATGTTCCTGTGTTGGTAATTATACCTGTCGTAAACAAATAGCATTACATTTTGACTCACCTATGTGGAGAAGTAGGGATGTGATCCACAGAGGACCAGCTTTATTTTGATGTATGATACATGTTCTGTGTGGTAATTATACCTGTCCTAAATCAAAATGGCATTACTTTTTACTCACCTATGTGAGAAGTAGGGATGTGAATCTCCTCT
>CM042175.1:55635124-55671851 GCA_023376005.1 Doryteuthis pealeii | reverse complement strand
CAGAGGAGATCTAAAAGTCGCGAAGCTTAAAGGTATTTATATCTTATTATAATGGAGATTGTGTGTTTTTTTGTCTGTAACCGAAACTATATTACTACTAAGTCACAATTCCCTTAATTATTTACGTCAAATTCTCCATGATTTCATTATTTTAAAACCTTAATAAAAATTGTTTTACATTATTAATACTGTTGACCATATCTACGTATTAATAACATGCAATTGTATTTATATATACAACAAAATAGCGGTTTACAGTTTGAAGAGAAAGGCTAATTTGCATATTGATATTTAAAATTTTATTTTAATAAATATGTGCTTGGTATTATTGATTTCTAATTGTTTGGTTTTATCTTAAGAAATATAAACAAAAATCTCGTGGATAAATCTTAAAAGAAATTTATTTACAAGAAGAAATAACTGTAATATTATCCTTTACTTCCTATTTTAACTAAATAGTTAAATTAGGAAAATTTACCAACGAAAGAGGGGAGTAATCAGTCAGTTAGTCAGTTTCATTAGCCTTTCTAATTTAATATGATATTTTATTATATCAAAACTTAAATACTTGCACCCTACGGAGGGTGCATATATTTGCTAGTTATAATAATTCGTCGTGGTTATATTAATTTGTCATGAGTAACGAATCCGTTTGTGGAACGTTATGCTGTTGTTATCAGTTCAATCCCTGCTGTTTCTTTGTGTTTGAAAGAATGAAAGTCTTTCGTTGCAGAGAGAGAGAGAGAGAGAGAGACAGAGAGAGACAGAGAGTTTTGAGGAAGATTGTGTTACCCCAAAGCCAGAGAGTAGAGAGAAAGGAAAGAAAGAATGAGAGAGAGGGGAGGAAAGATGAAGAAGTGAGAGAGAGAGAGAGAGAGAGAGAGAGAGAGAAATTTTGAGGAAGATTGTGTTACCCCAAAGTGAGGTTAGAGCGAAAGGAAAGAGAAAGAGGAGGGGGAAGATGAAGAAGTTAGAGAGAGAGAGTGAGAGAGAGAGAAGATAATTTTGAGGAAGATTGTTTACCAAAGCAGAGTAGAGGGAAAGGAAAAGAGATGGAGAGAAGAAGTTAAGAGAGAGAGAGAGAGAGAGAGAGAGAGAGAGAGATAGAGAAGATAATTTGAGGAAATTGTGTTACCCAAAACAGGGAGTAGAGAGAAAGGAAAAAGAATGAGAGAGAGAGGGGAAAGATGAAGAAGTAGAGAGAGAGAGAGAGAGAGAGAGAGAGAGAATTTTGAGGAAGATTGTGTTACCCCAAAGCAGAGAGTAGAGCGAAAGGGAAGAGAGAAAAGAGAGAGGGGGAAAGATGAAGAAAGTAGAGAGAGAGAGAAGATAATTTTGAGGAAGATTGTGTTACCAAAGCAGAGAGTAGAGAGAAAAGGAAAGAGAGAGGGGGGGAGATGAAGAAGTAAGAGAGGGAGAGAATAATTTTGGGGAAGATTGTGTTACCCTAAAGAAGAGAGTAGAGAGAAAGGAAAGAAGAATGAGAGAGAAGGGGAAGATGAAGAAGTGTGAGAGAGAGAGAGAGAGAGAGGGAATTTTGAGGAAGATTGTGTTACCCCAAAGCAGAAATAGAGAGGAAAGAAGAATGAGATAGAGAGGGGGAGATGAAGAAGTAAGAGAGAGAGAGAATTTTGAGGAAGATTGTGTTACCCCAAAGCAGAGAGTAGAGAGAAAGGAAAGAAGAATGAGAGAGAGGGGGAGGAAGATGAAGAAGTAGAGAGAGAGAGAGAGAGAGAGAGAGAGAAATTTTGAGGAAGATTGTGTTATCCCAAAGCAGAGAGTAGAGCGAAAGGAAAGAGAGAGGGGGGGTGAAAGATGAAGAAGTAAGAGTGAGAGAGAGAGAGAGAGAGAATTTTGAGGAAGATTGTGTTACCCCAAAGCAGAGAGTAGAGAGAAAGGAAAGAAGAATGAGAGAGAGGGGGAGAGGGGGGAAGATTAACCGAAATTTTGTTAACGCAAATACTTTTGACGATTACTTGCAAAAATAAGGGTAAAGTAGGAAACATACTTTAGGGGTGGGGGGTTTCTACTGTCGAACACCATGTGTGCAGTTCAATTAACGAATATCTATATGAAAATAATAATATGTGGGTATCCACTTTTTTTAATATCACTTTTTTTAATCGCTTGAATGATTTTTTTCTAAAACTTTTTCGTGCGTAAGTCAATTTTAAATTCAGTTTTTGTAATTGCTAATAACTAAACATTAACTTTTTGTAGGTAAAATATTTCCCATTTTAATTCAAATTTTATTATTTTATGAATAGTTTCTTTAAAAAAAGGTTTTGAGGTTCGCTGATTAAAAATGGACATATTTCATTCTAAGAAAATTGAAAGTATTCGTAAAAAATATTGATAAAAAGGTTCTCATTTTTCTTTTTTACATTTAAAAAGATAAACTTGGTTTGAAAAGTTGATTTTTTTTAGTTCTCAAAAAATAAAAATAAAAATAACAGTTCGTACTAAATTACAAAACAATCGCATTCAACAATGTTGACTTATTAGTAGAAATAGAGCGGACATTTTAAATGACTTGATATAAGCAGCATGCAAAGCCCTGTGGATACAATAGCAGCTGGAGCTGGTATATATATTTACCAACCCCTCCGCACGAGCATGACGCGACACAAGGTCAATTTCTTAAGCGGATTTCAACAGGTTTGAATTCAGAGTTTTCCTTCTCCTAGACCGGTTTCCTAGCCATGGTTAAAGAGCCCAGTCTGCCCTGCTATTTACCCATAGCTGGAGGGAGAGTAGGATTCATACCTTTTCCAAGGGTATTAGCGCTAAGTGAAATGCAATTACCACGTCCAGGATTTGAACTCGGGGCGACGAGTCAATTTCCCATGACTTTAACCATTACACCACGCGCTTCCTACTGCTGGAGCTGGTATACAGACAGTTCCGCAAATTGGTTGATTTTGGTTTAATTAATCTTATCCCTTAATCAGTCGGACACGATCTGCAAACACAAACATTCACACCAGATATATATAGACCCCTCACTCAACGCGATGCAATGTCTTCTTTAACCATACTAGCAAATATATGCACCCTCCGGGTGCAAATATTTAAGTTTTAATATAATAAAATATGTTAAATTAGAAAGGCTAATGAAACTGAATAAGAATGCAGATAAAAAGATTTGGAACAGAGGGGGTATGATTGAAAAATAGAAAAACTTTGCAACTAACTCTTTCATCATTTTCTATTACTCCCGTCGTTCATTGGTAAATTTTCCTAATTTAACTATTTAGTCAAAATAGGAAGTAAAGAATAAAATTACAGTTATTTCATCCTGTTAATGGATTTCCTTTTAAGTTTTATCCCCGAGATTTTTGCTCATGTTCATTAAGATAAAACGAGACAATTAGAAATCAATAACACTAAGTATATATTTATTAAAATCAAATTTATAATATCAATATGCAAATTAGCCTCCCTGTTCACACTATAAACCGCTATTTTGTTGTATATATAAATACGATTGCATGTTCTCTATCTAGTATGTTGATATGGTCAATCAACAGTGGCTTCGGCCTCTGGACCATTGATATAATTAACGGCGTCGATCCCAAGGGGCCATCCCCCCAGGCAACACCTGCCCCCTCGATTTAAAGGGGCAGGGCTGGGTTTATTGCCCAGTGCCTGAGGCGCCCCCCTTGAGGGGGAATGCCGACGGGATCGACACAATTTTTCACCTGCCACTCCATGAGTCTCGGCTTGTGGGTGGTCCCACGTTAATAGGGACTTTGTGCCTGACCCGTACAAGTGGGGTACGTGGAAAATATCATGTAGATATGGTCAACATTCTGAATGATGTAAAACAATTTTATTAATAATTGAGGTTTAAATAAAAACAAAATCATGGAGAATGTGATGTAAATAACAAAGGAAATTGTGACTTGTATAGTAATATAGTTTCGGTTACAGACAGACAAACCCACAATCTCCATTATAATAAGATAAGATATAAAGTAGATACCTTTATGGTTTAATACTAACCAAACTAAATGCAATTTTTAGATAAACTGAATATCTTACAAAAGTTACCAAATGTTAAATATATTCATAGTTACAGTAGAGTCAAGTTGGTCACGCAGTTGGACGTGTAGTCTTAGATCAAAAGATTCGTCTATAGAAAGTAATACTGTAGTTATGAGTTCAATCCTCATCGTTGCTTTTTGTTTGCAGGAGTCAAATAAACATCTTTTGTATTATTAACCAAGCGTGCTTGTATTAAGCCCGGGTTAGTTCAGTCGGTAGAGCGTTCGGCTAGAAACCACAAGGTTCCTAGTTCGATACCGGTCCTCGCCAACTCAGCGTATGAGTAGCACAGAGATCTGTGCAGTAAAGTAAGGAGCTGAGGGTCGGTGTTGCGTCCACCTCAGACGCAAAAACAATCTCCTTGGTCTAACGCTATTGAAAAGGGGATATACTCCTTCAGTGTCTGGCTGATACTGACTTTAGGCCGCCCCGTTAACTTTACTTTTTTACTTATATATGTGTGTGTAAATCCTATATATGTGGGCCGGGTTACCTCAGTCGGTAGAGCGTTCGGCTAGAAACCACAAGGTTCCTAGTTCGATACCGGTCCTCGCCAACTCAGTGTATGAGTAGCACAGAGATCTGTGGGGTAAAGTAAGGAGCTTATGGTAGGTGTGGCGCTCCACCTCAGACACCAAAACAATCTCCTTGGTCTAGCGCTATTGAAAAGGGGATAGACTCCCTCGCTGACTGGCTGATACCGACTTTAAGCCGTCCCGACGACTTTACTTTTACTTATTGAAAGATATCTACTTTATATAATTATTTACTAAGCGTAACTTAGATGTGGCACAATGTCAAAGTAAGGTGCGCCCAGTGAGAGTCGAACTCACTACCAATTGCTTGTGAATCTAGCTTGCTAACCATTTATATATGATTAAAGAATGCAAGGTAACGTTTTGGATGCTGGTGTAATGGGTAGATAATTACTTATGCATGTGTTATTCTGAGTTCAATCCTCATTGTAACTTTTTGTTTACAGGAGTCAAATTAACGCCTTATGCATTATTACATATCCTTGTTTGTATTAAGCCACATTATTGAAATAATATATATATAGTTATTTACTAAGCTTAGCTTAGATGTGGCACAATGCCAAAGTAAGGGGAACCCAGTGAGAGTCGAACTCACTACAAATTGCCTGCGAATCTAGCTTGTTACAAGTTATATATTATTAAAGAAAGCAAGGAAATGTATTGAATGGTGGTGTAATGGGTAGGTGACTAGTTACACTTATGTTATTCAGCGGTTTCAATTCTACCTCTTTATTCCTACTGGTCTTTATACCAAGCGATTAAAATGCACTTTGTGGACTACGTTTTATTTTACAAAAGTCGCCGAAGCTTAATTATATTTATATTACAATAACTAGCAAATATATTCACCCTCCGGGTGCAAGTATTTAAGTTTAATGTAATAAAATATTGTATTAAATTAGAAAGGTTAATGAAACTAAATAAGAATACCGATAAAAAGATTTGAAACAGAGGGAGTATAATAAAAAATAGAACAACTGAAACTTACTCTTCCATCACTCTCGTCTTTCATTGTTATTTTTTCTAATTTAAGTATTTAGTTAAAAGAGGAAGTAAATAATAAAATTACAGTTCTTTTTTCTTGTTAATTTAAGATTCATTGAAGAGATTTTTGTTTATGTTCATTAAAATAAAACCAAACAGAAATCAATAATACTAAGCACATATTTAATAAAATCACATTTTTAATATCAATATGCAAATTAGCCTTCCCGTTCACACTGTAAACCACTATTTTGTTGTATATATAAATATAATTGTATGTCGTCAGTATGGTTAACAGTATTAATAATGTAAAACGATTTTTATTAATAATTGAGGTTTAAATAAAAACACAATCATGGAAAATGTGATGTCAATAACTAAGGGAATAGTGATATGAGTAGTAATATAGTTTCGGTTACAGACAGAAAAGCACACAATCTCCATTATAATAAGAAGATTTAACTAAGAGGATACAATAGTTTGACGTAGAGTCGTGGGTAACAAATCAACGTGTGGGAAGTACTAGCGCTATTAAGAGTTCGATCCTTGTTGTTTCTTTGTGCTTGAAGCAATGAAATGAACGTCTTTGAATGAAAGGTACTTTTGTAAATGGTTTTAAAGATTAAGTGCAAAAAATAATGAGGAGTTTCAACCAAAGTATGAAACATAATTTGGGGGTGGGGATTCTACCGTCCAACATCGTGTCTGTAGTTCAATTAATGAAGATCTACTTATTATCAGGCTCGATCGCCAAACACTAACCGTCAAACCAGATACATAGACCCCTCACCTACAATATAGAGCAGTCTATAATGTGTATAATAGGACCGGTTTAGCTCAGTCGGTAGAGTGTTCGGCTACGAATCACGAGGTTCTTGGTTCGATACCGGCCCTCGCCAACTCAGTGTATGAGTAGCACAGGGATCTGTGTGGTAAAGTGAGGAGCTGATGGTAGGTGTGGCGTTCCGCCTCGGATGCTAAAATGATATCCTTGGTCTAGCGCTTTTGAAAAGGGGATAGACTCCTTCGCTGTCTGGCTGATACCGACATTACGCCGCCCCGACGACGACCTATAATGTGTATTAAGGAAGCGCGTGGTGTAATGGTTAAAGTCATAGGAAATGGACTCGTCGCCCCGAATTCAAATCCTGGACGTGGTAATTGCATTTCACTTAGCGCTAATACCCTTGGGAAAGGTATGAATTCTACTCTCCCTCCAGCTATGGGTAAATAGTAGGGCAGATTGGGCTCTTTAACCTTGGTTAGGTAACCGGTCTAGGAGAAGGAAAACTCTGAATTCAAACCTGTTGAACTCCGCGTAAGAAATTGACCTTGTGTCACATCCTGCTCGTGCGGAGGGGTTGGTAAATATATATATAATGTGTATTGTACTTTATATATAATTAACGAACATGGGGTAACGTGTTGGATGGTGGCCAAATGGATAGGTAAGTAGAGATGCTTGTGTTATTTTGAGGGTTCAATCCTACCTGTGGACTCTTACTGGTCTTTATACTAAGCGATCTAATGCAATTTGTGAACTAAATGTTATCGCCGAAGCTTAAATATATTTATATTACAATAATTTGATTATGATGATACAATAGTTTGACGTGGTATCGTGGGTAACGAATCTACCCGACAAAAGTACTACCGCTGAGTTCAATCCTTGTAGTTTCTTTGCGCGACATCATGATGATGACTTATTGTTAGATTCGATCTCTAAACGCTGACGTTCAAATCAGATACATAGACCCTTCAGCCGCCGTCTATAATTTGTATTAAGCCACATTATTAAAAGGTATCTACTTTATATATGATTAAAGCCGAACGGTGTAGCGTATTTGACGGTGGCCTAATGGTTAAACAATTTATGACGTTAGTATCACATCTGTGGGTTCGATCCTGCCATTGTACGCATACTGTTTTTTATACTAGATACAATGCAATTTGTGAACTGCGTTGCATTTTACAAAAGTTACCTTTCAGAAACTTAATGATAGTTTATATTACAATAATTTGACCATGATGATAAAGTAGATTGACGTGGTGTCGTGGGTAATGAATCTACCCAACAAATGTACTACCGCTGTTATGAGTTCAATCCTTGTAGTTTCTTTGTACTTGAAGGGATCAAATGATTATCTTTGAATGCAATGGATTGTAATTTTGTTAACGTAAAAGTTTTTAAAGATTACTTGCAAAAATATTGGCCTATTAAAGGGGTTCCTACCGTCGAACATTGTGTCTGTAGTTCAATTCACGAAGATGCGCTTTTTTGTCAGATACGATCACCAAACAGTAACCTTGAAACCAGATACATAGATCCCTCATCCACCAAGCAGGCCTAATATAAGACAGTCTATAATGTGTATTAAGCCACATTATTGAAAGGTATCTACTTTATATAGGATTAAAGAAGATACGGCAATGCATTGGATGGTGGCCTAATGGTTAAACAACTAGTTACGTTGGTGTAAATTCGTGAGTTCGATCCTGCCTGGTCACCTATGCACGGTTTGTTCCTTTGTGCTTGAAGGAATCAAATGAATGTCTTTGAATGCAAATGACCGGAATTTTGTTAACGTAAATGTTTTTGGAGATTAATGGTTTATCAAAGTATGAAATATACTTTAAGCGGGGGGGGTCTGCCCTCGAACGTCGCGTCTGCAGCTCAATTAACGATGTATATTGACCAACTCTGCGAGGATGCTGGATGCTGTGCAGAAGACCTCCCTGGTACAATGGATGATAGAGAAGGTTGGAGTGAGATTGTCATGGATATCCGTGCTAATTGCGCGACATGATGATGATCATGACTTATTGTCAGATTCGATCTCCAAACGCTAACCTTCAAATCAGATACATAGACCCTTTAGACGCCGTCTATAATGTGTATTAAGCCACATTATTGAAAGATATCTACTTTATATATTATTAAAGCAGGACCATGATTCGTATTTGACGGTGGCCTAATGGTTAGACAACTATTTACCTTAGAGTCAATATGTGGGTTCGATCCTGTAAGGGAAAGCCTGTGCTGGCTTTATACGAAGCAAACTAATACGCGTTTTTAGATAAACAGATTATTTTAGCAAACGTCACCAAAGGTTAAATATGTTTATAGTTACAAGAAAAGCAACTTAGTTAGACGTGGAGTCATCGGTCAGGAATTTGTCTATAGAATACAATACTGTGGATATGAGTTCAATCTTCATTGTTGCTTTTTGTTTGCAGGAGTCAAATTAACACCTTGGGTATTATCATTTCATTATTTACTAAGCTTAGCTTAGATGTGGCACAAGGTCAGAACTATGGGGCGCCCTATGAGAATAGAGCTCATTAATAATGGCCTGCAAATCTTACTTGCCTTGCTTGCTAAACATTACACCACGTGAGGTGCCCAATGTATTATTATATATATGTGCATGTATTAAGTCACATTATTGAAGCATATCTATTTTATATAAGAATCTGAAATAACGTATTGGATGGTGGACTAGTGGATAGGTAACTAATTACAGTTAAGTAATTCCTGTCATACTGAGGGTTCGATCCTGCCATTGTACGCATAATGGTTTTTATACTAAATGCAATGCAATTTGTGAACTGGGTTGCATTTTACAAAAGTTACCTTTCAGAAACTTAAAGTTAGTTTATATTACAATAATTTGACCACGCTGATGCAGTAGATTGACGTGGTGTCGTGGGTAAGCGAATCTACTCAGCTAAAATGCATAAAGCTATTATGAGTTCAATCTTTGTTGTTTCCTTGAGCTTGAAGGATTCAAATGAACATCTTTGAACGCAAGAGGTTGTAATTTTGTTAACGTAAAAGTTTTTGAAGATTACTTGCAGAAATAATGGTTTATTAAAGGGGTTTCTACTGTCGAACATTAAGTCTGCAATTCAATTCACGAAGATGCACTTTTGTCAGATTCGATCTCCAACACAAACATTCAAACGGCTACATAGACTTCTCATCCACCAAGCAGGAGCAATCAAAGCAGTGTATAATGTGTAATTAAGCCACAGTAGTGAAAGGTATCTATTTTATATATGATTTAAAGAAACTATAGCATCGCATTGGGTGGTGGCCTAATGGTTACGCAGTTAATTACATTGGTGTGAATCTGTGGGTTCGATCCTGTTTGTTTCTTGTTGTTTGAAGTTTTCAAAAGGACATCATTGAATTTAAGGGACACATTTTATTAACAGAAATGTTTTTGAAGATTACTTTAGAGAAAGGGTTGCTGCCGTCGATTATCGTGTCTGCCGCCCAATCAAAGAATTAGTGGATGAGATGACTAATGGTCCGGAGATCGAATTCTGACAATTCTACTAATTGTCAAAATTCGATCTCCAGACCATGGTACTCAAATCAGATCATTAGTCCTCTTACCCACTAATTAGGCCCTCTATAATATGTAAAGTAAAGTCGTCGGGGCGGCCTAAAGACGGTATCAGCCAGTCAGCGAAGGAGTCTATCCCCTTTTCAATAGCGCTAGACAAAGGAGATTATTTTGGCGTCTGAGGTGGAGCGCCACACCTACCCTCAGCTTATTAATAAATATCTAGTTTATATATGATTAAACAAACAGAAACAGTGCATTAGACGGTGGCTTAATGGTTAAGCAACTCGTTATGTCTGGTAACTCGTTATGTATGAGTAAGTCTGTGGGTTCAATCCTACATTGCCCACCAAGCTGGGTTTATTCTAATTAGACTATATACCATATTTTATAAACGTCTCTAAAGGTTAAAGGTATTTAAAGTTACAATAATTGGAATTGAATTAGAAAGTTGGACGTGGAGACATGGGTCACGTCTATGTTTGAAGAAAAGAATGCTGCCGTTAAGAGTTCAATCCTCGCTGTGGCATTCTGTTTGCAGGAGTCAAATAAACATTTTCGGGAGTATCGGATTCTAGTTTAGTTAACTTTCATGTTTTTGGAAGATTATTTGCAAAAATGTTTTACCAAAATAAAGAACACACTCTTAGGAGGCAGGGTCTACCTTTTTACAACTTTTCAGCAGTTACGATTCACAAGCGTATATCAGATTCGATCTCCAAACCCCCGGCGTACTTTCTTTGGTTGACTTCTATGTACGTGGCAGATACATAGACCACTCACCCACCCTTCGGGCCCAATATAGACCCGTGTATAATGAGTGTTAAGGCACAGTTTTTTTTTAAATACCTACTTTATATATAAATAAAAAGTTAAAAGGAAGTTCTTTCCACGGTGGCCTAATGGTTAGATAATCAGTTTTGCTTCTTTTTCTGTTGCTTGTTCTGTGGGTTCGATCCCTGCATGCCGGATTTATACTAAACAATATTTTAATGGCTGGTTGATTGGTTTTACAGTATATCAATCCTTTAGAGTCATTTAATACTGAATCAAGTCAGTATTGATATTTTTTACAGTACCTGCTGTTGTTTAAATAGTCACTCATCTAAGTATTAAACAGGCTCATTGTTGCTTAACTTTGGTGATTTCGCGAAACCAGTGCTTACTATGTGACTTGACAGTAAGCCCAAAGACTATGGAAAACTGGAATGACCATTCTCTCTTTTTCTCAGCTGATAATGATGACCCAGGTTGCTAAAATGGTCACCCATCTAAGTATTGAACAGGCTCATCACTACTTAACTTCGGTGATCTAGTAGGAAACGATACTTTCAACATCACTTGAACGTAATATCATTATATTGGGAATCATTATTTAAGAAACAAGAAAAAAAGAATCTGATCATAAAATGAGGGATGCATTTTTAATTCTAACTTAGTTGTAAACTGATCCCCCATTATTTAACCATTCTCTTTTTTTTTTTCAAAGATGATAAACAAATGTGGCTTAAATGGTCACCCATCTAAGTATTGAAGAGACTCATCGCTACTTAACTTTGGTGATCTAGCGAGAACCGTTCAACGTGACTTTATTGTAATATCATTGTAGGGAATCATTATTTAAGAAACAGGAAAAAAAAGATGTGATCATAAAGTGGGTGATGTACTTTCTATTCTAACCTTGTTATAAACTGATCCCCCATCATTGGGCCAGTCTCTCATTTTCTAAGATGATAAACAAATGAATCAGGGTTAGCTCAGTCGGTATAGCGTGCGGCTAGAAAGCACAAGGTTCATAGTTCGATACCCACCCTCGCCAACTCAGCGTATGAGTAGCACAGGGATCTGTGCGGTAAAGTAAGGAGCTGATGGTAGGTGAGGCGCTCCACCTCACACACATATATATATATAATATGTGTGTGTGTGTGTGGTGTGTGTGTGTGTGTGTGTGTGTGCATATATAATGTATATATATATACATATATATCTGTGAATATATACTTATGCATATATATGTGTGTGTGTGTGTGTGTGTATATATACATATATATATATGTATATGTATACATATTTGTATATATATGTGTGTGTGTATATATACATATACATGTATATATGTGTATATATACATATATTTACATGTATATGTGTGTATATATATATATATACGTTCATATATAACGTGTGTATCTATACATATACATGTATGTATATATATATATACATATACATTTATATATATATGCATATATATACATTTATATATATACATACACACATATATATACTTATATAAGTATATATATGTACACACACATATACTTGTATAAGTATATATATATATACACACACACATATACATGCATATATATACACATATGCATATATTACATATACATATATATACATATATATCCATATACTATATATCCATACCTATATACACACATATACATATATATATACATACCTATATACATATATATACATACCTATATACATATATACATATATATTGAGTATGCGTACGACAAATACTACCAAGGCTTCTGTACATATATATACGCATATGCATATATATCCATATACATATATATCCATACCTATATACACACATATACATATATATACATATCATATATATACATACCTATATACACACTATACATACTATATACATAACATATATACATATATATTGTGTATGCGTACGACAAATACTACAAGGCTTCTATACATATATATACACATATGCATATATATCCATATACATATATATAAATACCTATATACACACATATACATATATATACATACCTATATACACACATATACATACCTATATACACATAAAATATATACATATATATTGTGTGTGCGTACGACAAATACTACCAAGGCTTCTATATACTCAATACACCCCCTCCAAATCCATGTAGAATTTGATTTTTATTCACCTAATCGTTTGTTTTTTGGGGGTTTATTTAGAAGAAGAATCAGAAAAAAAAAGGTTGTTATTTTTTAATCTGGACAACACGTGCGCGTTGACAGATGGGAACGACTTCCTTCTGGTTGAACTCGCTTTTAAAATACTTATGGAGAGACTGGCATCTATATTCAGCGTATAATATTAGAAAATAAAATTGATTTTTTTACCATTTAAACACACGCACATACATTATATATATATATATATATATATATATATATATATATGTATGTATGTATGTATAATGAGAGGAAGGGAGTTTAAAATGTTGATTTATCCAATATTTTGTGCAAGTAACCATGAATTGTATTCCAGCTGGGGTTTTTATTTTCCAAAAAACGAATGCTCAATTTTCGTGTTTCTGTGTTTTTTTTAATTCTTATTCTATGTTTTTCTTTCATTATGTTTCGTTTTTGTTTTTTGGGGTTTTTTTTCATTCTTTTTCCTTTACTATTTCTCATCCTTAAAAAAACTCCTTTTTTTCATTCTTTCTCTTTCATTATCTTTCCAATCCGTGTCTTCTTTTTCTTTTCTTTCTTTTCTCAATATCCCACACCTTTTCTTTCTGTTTTCTCAGATGTTAAAACAATCTCCTTGGTCTAGCGCTATTGAAAGGGGATAGACTCCCTCGCTGACTGGCTGATACAGACTTTAGGCCAGCCCGACGACTTATATATATATATATATATATATATATATATATATATATATATATATGCACTAATCCTAGTAGTAAACCCTTGTGATAGAAATGATCCTGGCAAATAATTTGTTAGTAAAAATATACTACCAAACTTCACCTGGGAAAACAAAGGAAAGAAAGAAAAGACCAAGATAGTCGCACCAACCGGAACTAATGGATCAATACTAAAACACTTAACTAAAAGAAAAATATCCATAATATATATATATATATATATATATATATATATATATATATATATATATGTATATATAAGTAAATATAACAAAAGAGTTTTTGCATTATAGTCTATTTCAAGGAAGCTTGGACAAAGTGTCTAACTCTCCCAAATCATCAGATGCGAATTCGCATTTTGTTATATATTTACTTATAAATTTGCTCTGTGACTCTAACAATAAGAGGACACATCATTGAGCTCTGCAAAACTGCGACAGATTTTTTTAAATAAAAAATAAAAATTTTAAAAAACTCCTATGTCGTAAGGAAGATTTCTTCTCTGGACTTTTGGATTTATATATATATACTAGCAAATATATGCACCCTCCGGGTGCAAGTATTTAAGTTTTAATATAATAAAATATCATGTTAAATTAGAAAGGCTAATGAAACTAAATAAGAATTCAGATAAAAATATTTGGAACAGAGGGGGTATAATCGGAAAATAGAACAACTTTGAAACTAACTGTTCCACCATTTTCCCTTACTCCGTCTTTCAGTGGTAAATTTCCTAATTTAACTATTTAGTTAAAATAGGAAGAAAGAATAAAATTACATTTATTTCTTTATGTTAATAGATTTCTGTTAAGATTTATCCCAGAGATTTTTGCTCATATTTATTAAGATAAAACCAAACAATTAGAAATCAATAATACTAAGCATATATTTATTAAAATCAAATTTTTTAAGATCAATATGCAAATTAGCCTTCCCATTCACATTGTAAACCGCTATTTCGTTGAATATATAAATATAATTGCATGTTATTGGTATGTAGATATTGTTAACAGTCTTAATGATATAAAACAATTTTACTAATAATTGAGGTTTAAATAAAAATAAAATCATGGAGAATGTGGTGTAAATAACAAAGGGAATTGTGACTTGTGTAGTTTCGGTTACAGACAGACAAACCCACAATCTCCATTATAATAAGATAAGATATATATATATATATATATTTATATATAATTTTGTTCTGGTTCCAACGGGAGAAAATTCAATATTTTATAAAAAAAAAAAGAAGGTCCGCAAAATGTATTATGTTCTCAGAAAAAATGTTTTATTCTTTTTATCTTATATACGCGACACGTGTTTCTGATCTGTTGTCTTCTTCAGGCATTGAGTTATTAATTTGGCAGAATATATATATATATATATATTATATATATATATATATATATATATTATATATAAGCCGCTAGGATTGTCTAAAGCTAAAATGTAAAGAGTGTAAGCGAAAGAAGATGAAAAGGTGTTGAAGAGGAGAAAGTTGAGAGAGAGTGTGTGTGTGTGTGTGTGCGTGTGTGTGTTGATTTTTCATCTTTTTTTATATTAAATTGTCCAGGAAAATTACGTGTTGGTATATATATTTACCAACCCCTCTGCACGAGCAGGATGTGACACAGAGTCAATTTCTTACGCGGAGTTTAACAGGTTTGAATTCAGAGTTTTCCTTCTCCTAGACCGGTTGCCTAACCAAGGTTAAAGAGCCCAGTCTACCCTACTATTTATCCATAGCTGGAGGGAGAGTAGGATACATACCTTTCCCAAGAGTATTAGCGCTAAGTGAGATGTAATTACCACGTCCAGGATTTTAACTCGGAGCGACGAGTCCATTTCCCATGACTTTAACCATTACACCACGCGCTTCGTTACGTGTTGGTATAATAAATACTAACACCAAAAACTAGATCTCTTACTTGCAGCATTGTTTAAGGAAATAGTAGCAAAGATCGTCTACTAAAATGCACCAAAACTCCCCGTTTTCGCAAAATTTAACCTTGAAATTGATTAGAAAATATAGCAAGTTCAATATTTAAAACAAAAAAGGTTGCCATTTTAAACGAAACGAATAGAATATTATAACTAGAATTAAATTGAAAATATGCCTCCCCCATCACAATCGTCACCCTCGATATGTTGCTTTTTACCTCATTAATTGAGCCGTAACAGGGATAACATTTTAAAAGATTGAAATCTATTTCCTCAAATGTAAACAAAGTTTTGAAGAAAGATATTTTGTGTAGTAATTTTTTATGTTAATTTGCAACTTTCGCCATAGGAGATACATTACAGTTTTAAAATCGATCTACCCTATTCTACATGTTAATCTGATGATGTTCTCACTACAGCCAATCATTCCCAGCCGACAGATTTGATGGTACATGGTATGAGAAAGTTAGAAGGTACGCCTAATTTTAAAATGTTTGGTGGGGACAAAAAGATAGGTATTGTTTATTTAGGGGTGCAAGGTAGAGTGGATAGAAAGATAAGTATGGTTAATTTAGGGGTACAACTTTCGACACACTGAATACATTACAGTTCAAAAATCGATCTCCCCTATTCTACATCTCCAGCCGACAGATTTGATGGTGCAAGGTATGAGAAAGTTAGAGAGCTACGCCTAATTCTAAGATGCGAGGTGGGGGACACTTAACTGATGAGAGGGTGCAAGGTTGGTGGGGGGAGCAGTTATCAGTACAAAAACAGAACCGAGTTCAAATGTCACCTTAAAGCTGCTTATGTTCACTTACGGTTAATAATGTTTAAAAGGCATGAAATCACTATTCCCTGTGCACTGTCTCAGAATAAGGTGTCTTGTTTCATCATTGGTAGGCAGATTACGTAAACTTCATAGCCAACAATTCGTTGCCATAAAATATTCATCCCCAGTAATTTATGCCCAACCGGGAATATCAATATTAAAACCAGTTAAAAATCTATTGCAAAATAATAATTCAGTCACAAAATTCCCACTGTGCCAATCTCAGTGAAGAACAAAGAGTTTTCAATTTTAAATAATACATGCGTGTGTGTGTGTTTATGTATATTTATACATATCTTCTTATTATAATGGAGATTGTGTGTTTGTCTGTCTGTAACCGAAAACTCTATCACTACTCAAGTCACAATTCCCTTAGTTATTTACATCACATTCTCCATGATTGTATTTTTATCTAAACCTCAATTATTAATAAAATTGTTTTACATTATTAATACTGTTGGCTTTATTTACATACTGATAACATGCAATTATATTTATATATACAACAAAATAGCAGTTTACAATGTGAACGTGAAGGCTAATTTGCATATTGATATAAAAAAATAGATTTTAATAAATATGTGCTTGGTATTATTGATTTCTAATTGTTTGGTTTTATTTTAATGGATATGAGCAAAAATCTCTTCAATGAATCTTAAATGAAATCCATTAACAAGAAAAAATAACTGTCATTTTATTCTTTACTTCCTCTTTTAACTAAATACTTAAATTAGAAAAAATAACAATGAAAGACGAGAGTGATGGAAGAGTAAGTTTCAGTTATTCTATTTTTTGATTATACCTCCCCATCTGTTTCAAATCTTTTTAACTGCATTCTTATTTAGTTTTATTAGCCTTTTCTAATTTAATATAATATTTTATTACATTAAAACTTAAATACTTGCACCCGGAGGGTGCATATATTTGCTAGTACCAGATAACAATTCGTTGCCATAAAAAATGTTCAAAAATCGACCTACCTTAACGTACATGTATCTGTTGCATAGCGCCTTCTTCACTGGCACTAAATAATTATAATGTTGCACACCTCTTTCTTTAATTCTATTTCTTGGCCGTCTTTGGTATTCTGATCGTCTTTGGTATATCTTCTAACATCTTGACTTGGTCTGGCATCTTCTAAGATCTTACGTCTGGAGTTGACTTGGGGACTACGGTCTGGTTTTCTGTTAGGGATTTCTCCTTATCAGAAGTCCTGTGTCATTGTTAGTTTTTAGATAATAAACACTAAAGACTTCGATTTATTTTGATGTTACTTTATTTTCAATCCCCAACCCAGACATCTGCTAACTAACATAGCGCGCGTGAGTTCCAGTTTTAGGCAGGACCTAAAATGGCCGACTGCTCTGCCTGACGTCTAACTGCAAACTGGGGACTCAAAAAGGTCCCACGTGATTTCACATATTTGGCGGGCTTCTGTAATTTTTCATGGAAGGACCCGGCCATGATATAAAAAGGGTCATCCCCTCAGAATTACAGGGGATTGACAATAATCTTATACAACCGCATAGATTATGTAACATATCTTTGAGGAAGAAAGAGACTGTTCCCCTCCATCATGGGCAGAATGCGACACTGCGTGAATTCTTAAGTGGAGTACAATTTGTTTGAAATCATAGTTTTCTCTTTTTTTAATAGAATGGTTATCTAAGAAATAAGAAATTTATTTATCAATAGTAGGTACAAGTTATAAAGAATAAGTAAAAGAAAAACTTTATTTTTGTTAAACCACTATTGAAGGGAGGCCATGCCTAATAGCGTGAAGCTAAGCCCATGGACATGGCCACCCTTGGACGCTCACAGGAAACGATACAAGACACACCAGACAACACAAACATATAGATATATATCATGAGACAAATTAGCCGTGTGAGAATCTAAATGCAAATCTGTTGTTTATAAGAGGCAATAAAATGCTTTTTCAAAAGTTTTTTAAGGACAAAATAATTTACCGAAACAAGCTTCACCTTTTCCTCCTTTTCTTCATCAAACAATACCGACTGAACAGTGTTCCAAGAATTAAGTGCATTAAAACGAATCGAATTATGCCCAAAACTAACCGTGTTGATGATAGGGAAATTAAACAAACCAGTTTGGTCAGCACGAGTGACCTGAACAGCATGGGTGAAGTCAACTGCAAAAGCATTCTGAACAGAAACAGGCATTTTATTGTGCAATAGTTTATGTAAGAACAAAATATTTTCACAATGGACCATATCAGAAAATTTGAGAATCTCCAAATTTGCATACAGGTTGTTAGATGATGTCCTAGGAGGCACAAAGGACATAAGTCTCACCGCAAAGTTTTGAAGAACAGTAATACGATTAATCAAAGTACCGCCATTAGGCTGACCCCAAATTTGAATACAGTATTGGAGATGGGAATGGAAAATGGCATAATAAACTTGGATCAGAACATTTAGTGGCACAAAATGACGAAGTTTAGCAAGAGCTCCATTAGCCCTTTTGAGCTTGACTAAAGAACTCAGTTGGACCAACTTGAGTGGTAGTACCTATTAGGGTCCCGCCTATAGGTACAAAATACCTTTTTGAGATTATGTTTAGAATAGTCTTGAATTACAAGGTTCCGCCCTGTCGACTGTGCCTTTGCAGAGGCGTAACCTCCCTCCCAAACATTTTCGTCGTGTATGGCGACCCGTGATGCTCAAGGGCGGTACCCTGTGTTACGTAATTCATAGGCAGCTTATAAATTATGTACATACTGTAGTAAGAATATTTTTTGGATCAGAGTTTATTAGATTCAAAATCGGAGGGAGTTAAGTGGAAATTTTCCATAACCGTTAGGGTTATGATTAATTAGTGATGACCCCGACTTAGCTCCCCCAAAGGCGCACGATTTGAGGCGTAACACAGATTCTCAAAGATACATGGTTAAAAGTTAATTGACCTGAAAAAATGTAAAAGTTTTAAAATAAAATAACATGTACATTATATCTTTTATTCATTAATATATCAACACTGAAAAATTCATTAAATTCGGTTAATTCCCTGATTTTTTGGTATTTTTTTTCTTTCGGCGGGGTGACATACGATGGTGGAATTTAGGTACGTTAAGTTCGATTTAATTAAAAACTTCGTCAAGCTTAAAAGTACTGCAAGGGTAACCCAAAGCTGGACTCATTTTTTTTAGTACAGTACTTGACTTACGAGTTAAATTCATTCCGTCAGTAAATTAATTTCTTCGTATATCAAATCAATTTTCCTCTTTGAAATAAACTGAAATGCATCAATCCGTTCCAGCCTCCCTGTAGTACATTGACTTACGAGTTCAATTTTCTGCTCGTAACTCAATTTCCTCGTATATCAAATCAATTTTCCCCATTTAAATAAATTGAAATACCATTAATCCGTCCCAACCTTCCAGTGGTACCTTGACTTACGAGTTTAATACGTTCCGCTCATACTCAATTTCCTCGTATATCAAATCAGTTTTCCCCATTGAAATAAACTGAAATACCATTAATCCGTTCCAAACCTCCATTGGTACTTGACTTACGAGTTTAATTCATTCCGCTCATAACTCAATTTCCTCGTATATCAAATCGGTTTTCCCTTTGAAATAACTGAAATACCATTAATCCGTTCCAACCTCCCATTGGTACCCTTGACTTACGAGTTTAATTCATTCCGCTCATAACTCAATTTCCTCCTATATCAAATCGTTTTCCCCTTTGAAATAACTGAAATGCCATTAATCCGTTCCAACCCTTCCATGGTACTTGACTTACGAGTTTAATTCATTCCGCTCATAACTCAATTTCCTCGTATATCAAATCGTTTTTCCCTTTGAAATAAACTGAAATACCATTAATCCGTTCCAAACTCCCATTGGTACCTTGACTTACGAGTTTAATTCATTCCGCTCATAACTCAATTTCCTCGTATATCAAATCAGTTTCCCCATTGAAATAAACTGAAATACCATTAATCGTTCCAACCCTCCATTGGTACCTTGACTTACGAGTTTAATTCATTCCGCTCATACTCAATTTCCTCGTATATCAAATCGGTTTTCCCCTTTGAAATAAACTGAAATACCATTAATCCGTTCCAAACCTCCCAGTGGTACCTTGACTTACGAGTTTAATTCATTCCGCTCGTAACTCAATTTCCTCGTATATCAAATCAATTTTTTATTAATCATTTTTTTAATGGATTATATAAGATCTTACGGAATAAAAGTTTCTGTTTTTTGTTTTTTTTAAGAAATAAATCAGTGAAAACGCTATTAGGATTGAACCCCTGACTTTAATGGGTTAGGTGGTATGGGGTTAGGATTAGTATGCATAGATTACAGGTAGAAGAGGTCTATATGATGTGTACCTAGTGTGTCATTGTGACCCAGGTTCCCGAAACTACCTTGCTCCCCCCCCTGGAGTTGTTCGACAAAATCGATATCGATCTTGTTTTTTTTTATCTTTTCTTCTTCCGGTTTTCTTGCAGAGTTGGAGTCATTAACACACGAACACCCCAGCCACCCCTTAACCTCACCTTCCTTCTCTCTTGATCTTTTCGTTCTTTTAACTCTCTGCTTTGGGGTATCACAATCTTCCTCAAAATTCTATTCTCTCTCTCTCTCTACTCTCTCTCTCTCTCACTTCTTCATCTTCCCCCTCTCTCTCTCTCTCTCTCTCTCTCTCTCTCTCTCTTTCCTTTCTCTCTACTCTCTGCTTTAGTGTAACATAATCTTCCTCAAAATTCTCTGTCTGTCTGTCTGTCTCTCTCTTCTTTCCTTTCTCTCTACTCACTGCTTTAGGGTAACACAATCTTCCTCCAAATTCTTCTCTCTCTCTCTCTCTCTCTCTCTCTCTCTCTCTCTCTCTCTCTCTCTCTCTCTCTCTCTCTCAGTCTGTTCCTATATCTATCTATCTACTTATCTGTGTTCATATCTATCTATCTATCCATCCATCACAGTCTGTTAATATCTATCTTCAGACTGTTCAAATCTCTCTCTCTCTCTCTCTCTTCTCCTCCTCTTCCTCCTCCTCCTCCTCGGTTTGTCCGCCTCCACCTCTCTATCTATCTATTGTCTATTTCTAAATATTTTCTGTCTCTCCTCTTCCCATCACCTTGTCTCTCCCCATCTACCCCCTACACCCCCCTCTTAAACTATCACAATCGATTTTATTCATTTCTCATATAATCTTGCTAAATAAACTGAGTGAAAACTAAAATATATTTATAGATGTAGATATGCGACGATCCCATCTTACAAAATAATGTATTGTTTGGTTTTAGTATTATTCGGACTATTGGCCTCATCTTAATTGTTATCTGTACAACGTTTCGGTCGATGTGCTCTCCGAAATGGGGGTGGGCATATGTTTATGATTATTATACAAAAGGATCCATCACTTTACACCCCAAAAAAATTTAGCTTAAAATGATTTAGGTCTCTGGTTTGGTTTAGTATATTTTTTAAGGGAAAACAATTCCCTGTGGGTCATTTAATGCCAAATTTAATTAATTTGTAAATGTTTGTTTTGGTTTGGTTTGGTTTGTTTTACGGCATATCAACCTCAGTGGGTCATTTAATGCCGACAAAGTTGTGAAATAAATTCATTCTTAATGCATAATACAATTTTGTTTATGAACTCATGTTTTTCTATTTAACCCATAGATGGGACCCTAACAGGTACTACCACTCCGGGTCAGCGTGGACCAGAGAGCAATGGTGATGAAGGGGTGCTCCACATTCCCCAAACCTCCAGAACTGGAACCTCACCATCAGATAGAGTTTAACGTCATTCCCAGGACATGTAAACCCTCAGTCACCGCCTTCTAGCACCCATATGATAAAAAGGGGTTGGGGCTTGCCATCAGGGCAATAGGGTTGGGAAAATCATATAGGTGCTAGGGCTTGACGTGACCAGCCGATTGATCGGAGGGAGCCTCGACAACGCTGGTGTGAAAAACTCACAAAGAGTGAAATAATAATAATAATAATAATAATAATAATAATAATAATCTCG
The DNA here is from genome assembly GCA_023376005.1 of Doryteuthis pealeii. Classification (NCBI taxonomy): domain Eukaryota; kingdom Metazoa; phylum Mollusca; class Cephalopoda; order Myopsida; family Loliginidae; genus Doryteuthis; species Doryteuthis pealeii. Next base: position 55,649,465 of record CM042175.1, on the reverse strand, counting down.
TAGATTTTGCCATCCCGGCTGATCACCGAGTGAAAGTGAAAGAAAGCGAAAAGATAGACAAATACTTGAACCTTGCCAGAGAACTAAGAAAACTGTGGAACATGAAGGTGAAGGTCATGTCAATTGTACTTGATGCCCTTGGAACGGTGCCCAAGGGTCTAGAAAAGAGTCTAGATCAACTGGAAATCAGAGGAAGAATCCAGACCATCCAGACTACAGCATTTTCGAGATCGGCTGGAATACTCAGAACAGTCCTGGAGATCTGAGGAGACTTGCTGTCACTCAGCCTCCAGTGAACCACTGGCTTACGCGGGTGTGAAAAACTCTAATGGAGTGAAAATAATAATAATAGAATAATAAAGAGAAAATAGAGAAAGAAACATTAAAGGAAGAAAGAAAGAAAGAAAGGAGTAAACGAAAGAAGAAAAAACACGTAGAGGATAAAGAAAGAAAGAAAAAGAAGAAAGAAAAAAATAAAGAAAGAAGTAAACGAAAAAAAGAAAGAAACACGCAGAGGATAAGAAAGAGAGAAAGAAAGAAAAAAGAAAAGAAAGAAAAGAAAGAAAAAGAAAGAAAGAAAGAAAGAAGTAAACGAAAGACGAAAAAACGTAGAGGATAAAGAAAGAAAAAAGAAGAAAGAAAGAAAGAGAAATGAAGAAAAGAAAGAAGTAAACGACAAAAGAAAAAAACACGTAGGGGATAAAGAAAGAAAGAAAAAGAAGAAAAAAGAGAAAAAGAAGAAGTAAAGAAAGAAGAAGAAGAAACACGTAGAGGATAAAGAAAGAAAGAAGAAAGAAAGAAGAAAAAAGAGAAAAAGAAAGAAGTAAACGAAAGAAGAAGAAGAAACACGTAGAGGTTAAATAGAAAGAAAGTAGATAGAAAGAAAGAAAGATAGAAAGAAAAAAGTAAACGAAAGACGTAGAGGATAAAGAAAGAAACAAAAAAGTAGAAAAGAAGAAAAGAAGAAAAGAAGAAAGAAAGAAAGAAAGAAGAAAGAAAGAAAGAAAGAAGTAAACTAATAAAGAAGAAAAAAACGTAGAGGATAAAGAAAGAAAGAAAAAGAAGAAAAAAGAATGAAATGAAAATGAAGAGAAAATTACTTAAAAAGAAAAAAAAAGAAAAGTTTTTTCAGTTTCGAAACTTATACGGGCGGGGAAATTTGACAGTAACGATAACTCTGTCTGCCTTAAGGCTTGAGATCGGGTCAAAAGATCATTAACCACGCCAAGGCAACTTCTGGGTCACGCATTAGTTAAGTACGATATGTCAGTGATTTGCCTGGAGGGGGGGGGGCTGATATGGATGCCTGCCCCCTATCCTCCTAACCGATTTTTTTTAAAAAAGCTGGTCAATTATGTGTGCGGGTGAGACCGTTATTGTTCAAATAAAATGGGAAAGGTCAATTTTTGATACGATACGAAGAAAAGAGTATATATATATATATATAAGGCGAGCATATCTGATCAAATGTAAGGCGTAAACAAATCGAGAAAAAGTCGATCTCTGTATGTACATTTCGTCATATTATGCCTCATCAGCAGAGTTATAGACAGGAAGACTGCTCTGTCTAACTCTGCTGATGAGGCATAATATGCTGAAATGTACATACAGAGATCGACTTTTTCTCGATTTGTTTACGCCTTACATTTGATCAGATATGCTCGCCTCATTCATTAATTATCAACTGATTAATATATTGGGCCGGGTTAGCTCAGTCGGTAGAGCGTTCGGCTAGAAACCACAAGGTTCATAGTTCGATACCGGTCCTCGCCAACTCAGCGTATGAGTAGCACAGGGATCTGTGCGGTAAAGTAAGGAGCTGATGGTAGGTGTGGCGCTCCACCTCAGACGCCAAAACAATCTCCTTGGTCTAGCGCTATTGAAAAGGGATAGACTCCCTCGGTGACTGGCTGATACCGACTTTAGGTCGCCCCGACTAATATATATATATATATATATATATATTATCGTATCGTCTCAGAATTCAATCTACTTATGATACGTCACAATTTAAGAATTATCCAATTATTTATTTGTCATCGCATTCAATTTCAAATTTAGTTTTTATATTTCTATAATATAAGCATTTCGGTATATTGTACCATCTTCAGGACACTGTTAAATAATGTTTATGTGAGGGACAAAATGAAAGATGTTAAGTGTATAGTGATTGTGTGAATATGATGCTATTAACCGTTAATTTTTATATGCGCGTTTGTTTACGAAATCCAATGACGTGATCATTGCATTTGCAAAAATGGAAGGTGAAGATCGTAGGATGACGCATGCATGAACGTGAATAGGCGCAGAACTATAAATTTGTATATTAAGTATTTTCATTTCCTGTCTTTAGTTTACTATTATTATTTTTATGAGTTTTTTCACACCAGCGTTAGTGACAACAAGAAGTTTCCTCAAGTTTCCAGGACACTTCTGAGTAGTCTAGCCGATTGCAGCACCGCCCTGTCGGTGGGGCGTTAGAATGCACCGACTGCACCTCTGCAGAGGGGTAAGATTCCTCCAAATGGGGCCACATGTTGGCCGTGGGTGGCGACCCATGATGCTTAAGGACGGGGTCTTGGTGGATGAGCAGTCCATGACCTGCAACACTCCACTTAGAACCTTATTTAGGCTAGACGGGCGGTCGGAGAGGCCCCCTCCCATCAATAGCGACAGTTAACTCTAGGCTGCAGGTTCAATACTGGTCAAGAGCGGCAGTAACATAGAATAATAATTAACCCAGCTTAATACTAGTACCCCAGCTATGGTTAGCGGAATGAGAACAGGATGTCCCTGTGGATTGAATACCCAGGTACTGGGCAATAAACCCAGCCCTGCCCCTTTAAATAAAGGGGGCAGGTGTTGCCTGGTGGAGGCGGTCCCTAGGATCATGCTAATATCAATATCTTACCGGTCAAATAGCCGAAGACACAGGGCACATGGACCGGGTAAATTATATACGAATACTTGTGGAAACTTTATGCGTGTGTATGTGCGTACGTGCGTGTGTGTGTGTGTGTGTGTGTGTTACATAATTCATGGATAGTCAATGAATCATGTACGTACGGTAGTAAGAATATTTTTCGTTAGATTTAAAATCAGAGGGAGTTAAGTGGGGAATTTTCATAACCGTTAGGGTTATGATTTGATTTATAATGACCCCGACTTGACCTCTCCGGAATGCGCCATTACAGGCGTGAGAAGTTTTAGTTTAGATGCGACTAGTTACTTGCCGAGAGCGGACGTTGTTATCAGCTCTCGAGATGTCGCTTTCGATCCGCGCGCAACCTGTGAATATATTGGGTCCCATTTGTAACAGCACACCAGGATCGTAATGAGCATTTTATAATTATCTCTGTTATATAAAGAATTTGAATTATTAAAATATGACATTCAGTGTGAATGCTGACCCCTTAAAAATATTCAGTTTCAAATTGGACTGGAAACTGCTATATTCTTTAAGTTAATGCAATTCAAGTGTATTGTTTAATAAAACGTTAAAGGAAAAATAAGGGCATATCGACTGAAACGTTGTACAGATAACAATGAAGATGAGGATAATAGTCCGAATAACGTAGATAATACTAATCATCAAGCCTCATCTCAAACATTCAGAGAAATAGTAAAATAAGTTTTGTTTGTTATTTCTTCTGAATTTTTTAGATGAGGCTTGATAATTAGTATTATTTGTATTATTCGGACTATTGTCCTCATCTTCATTGTTATCGGTACAAATTTCGACCGATGTGCCCTCCGGCCTTCTTCAGTTATTTCTTTTCGAACTCGGGAACCTTCTTGTAATCCGGGGCCATCACGGAATATTGAAACTAAACTTTATTCAGTCCACTGGAGTATCCTGTTCTCATTCCACTAACCATAGCTGGAGTACAGGTGTTAAGCTTGTGTTAATTATTATTCTATGTTACTGCTGCCCTGACCAGGACTGAACTCTCACTTAGAACTGTCTTAACTTAACTCCAATTGTTTGTTAATTGATTAATTAAACAAGAAAGAAGAAAGCAGCCCACTGGATTCACAGAGAAAATGGCCAAGTATTGTCGGTATTAGATGTAAGGTTTTTAAATGCCATCCTTGGCCAATTGAAAAGGGCTTAAAGAAAGTCCTGAGTTATGGAATCCTTTGGTGAGGGTATAAGTCCTATCCTGCGTATTGGTAAAGGTCCAGTGATTTAATCTTATGTCCGCCGTCCACGAAGGTTCAAAGTAATTATGTCCCGTAGCGATTGGTTTAAGTATTGTATCAACTTCAGAGTACTGCCAGTGATTGCCCAAGAGATGGGCTACATGATTGTAGCCGAGTCTATAATTAGGAGTGGGCTTTTAACAGACACCTTATATGTGAAAATTCACAACAGCGAGGGAGTTGGAGCGCCTCACCTACCATCAGTTCCCTACTTTACTTCACAGAATTGAAACGCATCAGGTTTTGAACTTGTGGTGAGGCTTATACCTCCACTCGTGTATGTTTAAAATAGAAAAATGTAACAAAAATTATTGTGTTTCATGATATAGATATGGACGTATCTACTTATCTATGTCTTAAGCTGTTTTACTTACCTCTGGCTGTTATTCTAGATCTGGGCTACTGAGTAGCTGGGGCTTCTCTGTTCTTTTCGTTGGGATCTCCTTGGGGGTTTCCTTGTCTTGTGTCTTTCATCATTTATATGATCAATCCTCATAAAACGAAACTGAATCCTGTTTATTACACTAAGCTTAGTTTACCATGGCACAAGGCCAAGTGGAGGGAATGAGGTCAAGAAAGATTGTGCATCGTCAATCTTCCCAACAGATAGTCCTTGCCTGCTTTGAAAATCAGGGTTCGGTCCGAGATCTGAGCTTTTGGTTGGGATTGAACACCAATATTGTTTGATGATTTGGGAAAATATACAACTGACTCACTAAGACCACTTCCTCCTGATATATATATATATATATATATATATATATATATACGCGCACACACACATATATATACACACACACACACACATATATATATACACACACATTATATACGTATATACACACACACACATATATACATATACACACACACACACATATATACACACATTATATATATATGTGTTTTAAACCGTCGAGAGGTAGGCCCCGAAACGGTTTGCACATTCTCTCCTGATGAGCCCATGCAGTTGTAAACATCTTTTGTTTTTTCATTTTATCATATTCACACTGTCGGATTAATTTCCATTTTATTTTCACACATATATATATATATATATATATATATATATGCAGGGTGTTCGGGATAAATTTGACATATTTATATTTGGTTATTTTTCTCTGTAGGTTGGAGATATCGACGCACACTATGCATCATATAAAAGCTTGGACCGTTCTTCATTCATATACGTGATTACAAATAGAATGAATGACTGGAACCCACCTGAATCATGGAAGAGAATAACTTGTATCATGATGATCTCCGTCGGTCATCAAAATAAGGAGATTATGCCCACGTGACGTACCCCCAATGCTCCCTGAATTACACCATTCCCAATGTTTGGCCTCCGAACTCCCCAGATCTTAACCCCATGGATTATTATGTATGTGGTGCTGTTGAAAAAGACACCAATCGCCGTGCCAGTACTACAAAAGCCAAGTTAATCGACAGAATTAAGGTAGTTTTTGAGACCCTTCCCAGGGACACTGTACCATCAGCTTGCTCCAGGTTCCGGAGCAGGATTGAGGCTAGGATCGACGCTTATGGCAGTTATTTTGAGTGAAACTTGTTGACAGTAGTGTAATTTCCGTGCCTGTTGAATTTCTTTACAATCCGTTAAATTTTGTAGTCACCAGCACTTTTTCCTTTTTCTTATGAAACTGTCAAATTTCTCCCGAACACCCGGTATATATATATATATATATATATATATATATATATATATTATATATATGCACACATAGATATATGTATGTTGATAGCAACGTCTAATAAGACGAATACCACTCCTTCATTCATCGTCCGTTCGTGAGCTCGTTGATGACTTTTCACTCCTGCCGGCAACTTGCATAACTTAGAGCAAATTTGGCAATCATGAGAATCGGTGTTGACTGAGACAACAGGTACGGTATACGCATCACTATGAACTCTCATGTGACGCTTGAGACCACCAGCTATTCGGCGCACTTTAATACAGTAGGTGTATGAAAAGTTTTCTTGTTGGGAATCAGAGTGTGATATGGGAGAGACAACAATTGCAGTCGGATTGCTTTCATGTGATTAACCAGGCTTGCCTTTGACAACAGGGCCCGGCCACACCCCTCACAGATCCAAAATTGGCCGGCAGAGTTTCCTGTTTCCTGCATTTTCTCTTAGTTTTGCCCGCTCCACCTTGGCCGCTTCAAACAGTTCAGCATCCCTGCATATCGCATCCCTCCACTGTCCACGATCGGATGTCAGGGACTCCCAATTATCAACAGGAATACCAAAGTATGTTAGACTACCACGCCTGCTTCAGAGCGCTTCGGTCTCTGGAGTGGCTAGGTAATAAAATTAACAGCGTCGATTCCAGGGGGCTCTCCCCCCCCCAGACAATACCTGCCCCCTTGATTTAAAGGGGCAGGACTGGGTTTATTGCCCAGCGCCTGAGGCACCCCCTCGAGGGGGTATGCCGACGGGATCGACGCAGTTTTTGTGCCTACCACCCATGAGCTTTGCCTTGTGGGTGGGCCCACATAAAAATGTCCTTGTGTCATACCCTCATAAGTGGGATGAGAGGCAAATAAACCAAAGTATGTTAGACTCTCCTTAACACTATCTCGAATCCGTTTTTTTTTTTGAGGGGGGGGGCTTGTGTTGGTGTCTTTTTGGTGCCAAAAAGAAGCTTACCATAAAACAGCTGTTTTGGTAGTCTAGAGAAGTGTTTCCCAACCTATGGCCAAAATGGGCCACAGCAAATTTCAGGTGGGCCAAGGAAATATTATAATTCTATATGAAGTGTTTCAATATGGTTGTATCTTGAGTAAATAAATATCTTATGTAAAATGGAAATATTTTTTCTATAATAATAATTTCATGAGCCACAAAAAAGTCTGGTTTCAAAGTGGGCCATGAGCTGAAAAAGGTTGGGAACTCCTGCTCTAGAGTCATCAAGCCGACAAAAGATGACCCGCCCAACAGCTCTGGTTCCTCATCACGACTGTAGTAATGCTAGTTGTTTTGGCTTTGGCCAAGACACCCGTACCTGAAACACGGTTGTCCCACTTCAGACGAAGGATATGTCTAAGACAGTGCTGATATATGAGAAGTAAACAAACAAACAATGTGTTTGATATGGCTTTTTTAGCCGACAATTTTTGAGAGAATATGTGCTTCATTGAAGTCGTACCTAATTTTTGAAAATTAATTAATTGATAATTAATGAATTAGGCGGGCATACCTATTCAAATGTAAGGCTAAACATTGATTTTTCTCGATTTGTTTAGCCTTACATTTGAATAGCTATGCCCGCCTACTTCATTAATCATCAATTAATTTTCAAAAATTAGGTACGACTTCAATTAAGCAATATTCTCCCAATATATATATATATATATATATATATATATATATACACACACACACACACAAGGTGGGTCAAAAAAGTATCGAGATATTTGTACTTTTTGACAAACTTTGTATTCTGAAAAAAAAAAATAAACGTTCCATTCATTCTTCATTTCTATCTTGGTAAATACAGCTTTAAACTCAGTACTTTTTGACACACCTTGTATTCTGAAAAAATAATGAATGGAACGTTATTTGTTTTTTTGTTTTTTTCAGAATACAAGGTGTGTCAAAAAGTACAAAAATTCTCGATACTTTTTTTACATACATTGTATATATATATATATATATATATATATATATATATATATATAATAATTATTAATGTGTATGGTTGGCACTATTATAGTTGAAAATGCGGTAGTAATCCAACGTACAGTCTTATTAGAAGAGTGCTCAATATCTGTGATAGAGCGTTGATAGATAAATAAATGAACAAATAAAAGGTTAACCTTTATTTATTAACATATGAACAATCTTTACGACCGAGCAGTTTCTTGCTATTGCATTCGTCAGGTAAACGAAATAGCTATTTCGTTTACCTGATAAATGCACCTTTTATTTGTTCATTTATATAGTAAATAATAGAAGGAAAAATGTGGACAAAGGAACAAAACTCAGACAAGTATATGTTGGAGATATATTTCGCTGTGCATTGAGCAGGGCTTCATCAGTCGTTATTTCGTTTACAAACGACTGATGAAGCCCTGCTCCAATGCACAGCGAAATATATCTCCGACATATACTTGTGAGTTGTTCCTTTGTCTACATTTTTCCTTCTATTCTTTACTACATTCTGTCGGATTTACTCCAATCCTCCTATATATATATATATTATTTATATTTTGAAGGCAATTACAATGCGTATTTTCATCTTCAGAGACTGATTTCAAAAACAGTTTCTGAAGATAAAGATACTTTGAAATTGATTAGATATTGGACAATATTTTATTTTATACGCATTGTAATTGCCTTCAAAATATAAATAATAATATACTTTACTTAACAATGCTTCAAGGACATTATCAAATACTATTATATATATATATATATATATATATATATGTAAGAAAGTTTTATAGAAAAACAACAAGATGTTAAACCATTTTTGCTGACAGATATCTGTTTCGACATTATGAATATGTCTTTTTCAAAGCAACATTGTAAGCGGAAAAACGAAATGAATATATCAGTAATTACAAGGCAACGAACGCTCTCGATCAGTACCGGAATTTTTTTTTTTAATTTTAAAAATACATATAGAAAAAACAAATTTGGAATTACTTAAATCATATTTTTCGGATGTAATAAGGATCCTGACTCTGCGAGTTTAACATCATTGCAGATTCATGTTGCTGGACTTGTTACATTTTTAAACTTTCATTTGTAACCGGAACATTTTCCTGAACTTTTTTGATATTCATATACATTTTTACTACAAACTCTTTTGAGCTTTTTATGATAAAAATGCTTAAACATTTTAAAAATAAAATTTATTTCATTTTTAACAACACAATTGTATTTTTTAAAATTTTTTAAAAAATCCCGGTACTGATCGAGAGCGTTCTGTGCCTTGTAATTACTGATATATTCATTTCGTTTTTCCACTTACAATGTTGCTTTGATAAAGACATATTCATAATGTCGAAACAGATATCTGTCAGCAAAAATGTTTAACATCTTGTTTTTTCTATAAAACTTTCTTACATATTGTCGGATTCAATATCCATTTTTATCTTCATATATATATATATATATATATATATATATATATATATATACACATACGTATATATGAATGAATATATAGTTTTTAATGTGTGTGTGCCTTCTGTGTTTATGTATTATGTATATATATTTATGTATGTGATAATTTTTCTTTTTCCTTATTTTTTTTAAATAAAAAAAAATTGAAATACTGATTTTTTTTATAAATGTAAATATTTTTTTCTTTTTCAAAACAAAAGAAAAAAAAAGAACTTGCAAACTTATATATATTACTTTATTTACTTTAGGGAAGGGTGGTTACTGTGGAATTTTACAAGCATGTAAATTCGATTAAAAACAAACAAAAAAACAAACAAAAAAAAAACAAACAATTGAAAAATGGAATAAATTCTTGCCGACAGCCCACTCGAACGCGGACCGACAGGTTTGAAACTCGTACCCTTACACGACGAATCGGAAGGTTCATCCCCACCCCACCCCTGACAATATTGTTTCTAGAATCGTTTTTTTTTTTTTTTTTTTTTTTAAATTTAAAAAAAAAAAAAAAGATTATTTATTTGGAGAGAAAAAAAAATTTTCTGACCTCTCACCAGGTCAGATTAACATAATGTCTTGATTTTTTTAATTTTTTTATGGGGCATCCAGCAAGTATCGAACTCGCTATTCAGTAATAATGGATCTGCGAGACTAGCTTGCTAACCATTAGACCAAGAGGGGGGGGAATGCTTAATAATTATTTGAATAATACTTGCATAGAACAAAATAAAACATTTTTTTTATTTTTTTTTTACGTATATATTTTTTTTTACGTACATTTTTTTTTTTTTAATTGAATCCACCTTTGGACTTAGGGTAATGTTTAAAATCTTGCCCAACGTCAGGCGTCCCGACCTAGGTAAGTATTATGGGAAGAAAAAAAAAACAGTTGAATTAACAAATTGAGGACTTCGCCAGGTAAGTTTTTTAAAAAAAGCAGCGAATACTGCCCCTTAGCATACGTATAACAATTTCTTTTTTTCTTTTCTTTTCTTTTTTTAGAAAGAGGGACATATTTGGAAAGAGACATTCATACAAGTAAATGAATTTATACATGTGTTTGTGTAGATACGAGGCATTACCATAAGTTCGGTGTATTTGCTCATCTAGTTACCTACCGTTTCCCTTGTCTCGCCGAACATGTCGCGTATCTATGTAACCACTTCACCATGAAATTAAAAAAAAAAAAAAAAACTTCATTTTTTTTTCTTCTTTTTCTCCGAGAAAAGATATTTCGCGCCAAAAATTTCAGGTTCGATCTCGAAGATTTCCTTAGAATTCTTTTTTTAAAATATAATCTTGCACGTTCTTTTAAATATTAAAATCCGAGATTTTCGAGCATTGATGCTCAAACTGTGAGCCGTGGCACACTAAATGTACCACATTACCATCTTTTTTTTTTCTTTTTCTAAATACGCCAATATGTATTTCGAGCCTTGAACGTACCCTAAATATGGCCATATATATATATATATATATATATATATATATTAATAAAGTAAAGAGTTGGTTTGCCAAATAAGTTAAATATATTTCTTTCTTTTGTCTTCGTTACGAAGACCAACTGATCTCGGGAATGAAACAGGGGCAGATTTGGGGGGTAAAAAAGGAACAAATTGGGGGGGGGGTAAAGGAACAGATTTGGAAGTGTCAAAAAAGGAGCATGTTTGGGGGGGTAAAAACGAGCATATTTTTTTTGGGGGGGGGTCAAAAAACGAGCAGCTTTTGGGGGTCAAAACGAAGAGACTTTTTTTTGGGGGGGGCGTCAAAAACGAGATGAATGGGGTTTACTAAAAAAAAAAAAAATACCCACGAAATAAGACATAATTTATCAAAAAACCGATAATAGATTGTTGTTCAACAATGTGGGGGGAGGGGGTAATTTTTCTTTTAAATTATTATTTTTTTTTAAATTTATTCAAATAGGAATAAGACTTTGTTTATTTCATTAATTTATTTATATACATATATTATATATATATATATGTATGTATGTATGTATATAAAACAGAATAGGCTTGGTTGGAAAACAATATAAGGCTATAAAAAAAAAAAAACAAAGACAAAAAAAAAAACACACACACACACACTCTCATGCACAAACACACAAAAAATGGGGGTCTGGGTTTTTTCTTTCTTTTTTTTTTTTTTTTTACAAACTTTAAAATTGCCGAATTCAAGGGAAGAACATGGAATGTATGTAAAATGTAAGAACTTTTTTTTTCTTTTTTCTTTTTTTTTAGTTTAAAAAATCCAGATTTTAAAAAAAGGAGAGAGAGAGGGAGAGAGAGAAAGAGAGAGAGAGAGAGAGAGAGAGAGAAAGAGATTTCAGACTATTTACACACCCTAAAAGGGGATTTAAAAAGACTTGCCCAAGGTCGGGGGGTTCCTTGATTCGAACCCGAGCCAACACGCTAACAGATTTGCCACGCCACCCACACTTACCTAAAAGCACAACTAAAAAATTAAAAAAACATTAATTATTATCATTATTTCGCTTCATTAGAGTTTTAGCCGGTGGTCAATTGGAGGCTGAGTGACAGCAAGTCTTCTCGGGTCTCCAGGACTCTCCTGAATATTCTATCTGATCGTAGTTTGGATAATCTTGATCCCTTTTCCAATTCACCTATACTACTTTCCAGACCCTTGAGAACCGTTCAAAGGGCACCGATTATTATTATTATTATTATTATTATTATTACTAGCAAAATAAAAAAACGCCCTCGGGCGATGTAAAAATAATTTTTTGAAAGCTATTGCTTGAGGAGGTGGAAGTTAAAAATTAGATGTCGGAGAGTTTGAACCATAAATCATGAAATCATCAAATTTATTAAAGGAGCAAAAAAATAAAACAATTTGAAATCGAAACTAAGTTCTATTAACTTTGAATATCTATTAAAATAAAACAAACTATATATAAATATATGATACTGGAGATGTATCTATTAAAACTTGTTTTAAAAAACAATGAGGACTGCGTGCTCAAATTTTGAGTGTATTTTTTCTATGTTATGACGATTTCGGGTATAGTGACGTAAGCAGTGACGTTGGTTTTGTTACAGAGAAAAACCGGAAGCGAATCTCCATTATTAATAGATTATTATTATTAGTTTTTCACACCAGCGTTAGCTGATGGTCTTTCACTGGAGGTTGAGCGACAACAAGTCTCCTCATTTCTCCAGGACTCTCCTGGGTATTCCAGCTGATTTCAACAATGCTGTTGTCTGGATGGTCTCAATTCTTCCTTTGATTTCTAGTTCCTCAAGTCTTTTTGGGACCGTTTCTAGTGCCCCAACTACTATTGGTATCACTTTCACCCTCATAATTCTTAGTTTTTCACAACAGCGTTAATTGATGGTCTTTCGCTGGATTGGTTATTATTTATTATGATGGCTCCCGATTACGGCGTCAGTAAATAATCCAAAACTGCTCAATAAGTTAAAAATATACAGCAGTAATAATATTAATAATATTGTTAGATGTAAAATAAAGGGTCTACCATGGTTTCAATCAAAAATTGATCTCGTCAGGACACCACTCTACATTAACCAAGTTGATGTAATTCCTCGGTTAAATCTTATTATAATGGAGATTGTGTGTTTTTCTGTCTGTAACCGAAACTATATTCCTACTCAAGTCACAATTCTCTTAGTTATTGACATCACATTCTCCATGATTTTATTTTTATCTAAACCTCAATTATTAATAAAATTGTTTTACATTATTAATACTGTTAACTATGTCTACATACTGACAACATGCAATTATATTTATATATACAACAAAATAGCGGTTTACAGTGTGAATGGGAAGGCTAATTTGCATATTAATATTAAAAAATCGAATTTAATAAATATGTGCTTAGTATTATTGATTTCTGTTTCGTTTTATTTTAATGAATATAAGCAAAAATCTCTTCAGTGAATCTTAAATGAAATCCATTAACAAGATAAAATAACTGTCATTTTATTCTTCACTTCCTCTTATAACTAAATACTTGAATTAGAAAAAATAACAATGAAAGACGAGAGTGATGGAAGAGTAAGTTTTAGTTGTTCCATTTTTTATTATACTCCCTCTGTTTCAAATCTTTTATTATACTCCCTCTGTTTCAAATCTTTTTATCTGTATTCTTATTTAGTTTCATTAGCCTTTCTAATTTAATACAATATTTTATTACATTAAAACTTAAATACTTGCACCCGGAGGGTGCATATATTTGCTAGTTGAATATAATAACGCAAAGATTGAAAGAAAAATAACGTAGCGTTCAACCATTATTATATTCAATTTAACCGAGGAATTACATCGACTTGGTTAATGTAGAGTGGGGTCCTGACGAGATCATTTTTTGATTGAAACCATGGTAGAACCTTTATTTTACATCTAACAATATTATTAGTATTATATATATATATATATATATATATATATATATATACACTCTGACAGTATAAAAAAAAAAGTCCCGGCTTTATTGTTTGTAATTACACAATACAAACTTTCGCCTATATATATATATATATATATATATATATATTAGATGAATGATGAATGAACAAATAAAAGGTTTAGCTTTTATTTATTTACATGGTAACAATATTTACAACCAATGGTTTCCTGCTAACGCATTCGTCAGGTAAAAGAAAAAAAAATATTTCGTTTACCTGACGAATGCGTTAGCAAGAAACCATTGGTGGTAAATATTGTTCCCATGTAAATAAATAAAGGCTAGACCTTTTATTTGTTCATTCATTCATCTATCAACGTTCTATCACAGATATTGAGCACTCTTCTAATAACACTGTACGTTGGATTACTACTGCTTTTTCAAGTATAATAGTGCCAACCATACACACTAATGATTAATATATATATATATATATATATATATATATATATATATATATATATATATGATTGTGCTACTATTTAGGCTTAGAAAGAGACTGTGAAGCGCCAATCTTGTGGGGACGTGGCTACCATG
>CM042175.1:55590124-55630124 GCA_023376005.1 Doryteuthis pealeii | reverse complement strand
AGACACTTTCATGCCTTAAAACAAGGAGAGCATTTTCTTTTCCTTAGCATAATGGAGTTTTAGATATTTAATTATATTGTCACCAATTCTTTTTTTGTCTTTTGTTTTTCTTTTAGAAAGAACACAGATTTCTTTTCTTTATCTTATTCGTCAAGGGTACCTATGTGTGTAGCAGCATTTTATTGCTGCAGCTTGAACAGGTAAGGGGGGTATTTTTACATACTCCTACCCACAGACTCTCTCTTGAACATGGTAATATGCTAATGACGATTTAGAGAAAACATAAATTTAGTTTATCTTATTGGTCCCTTGTCAAGGGTACCTATGTGTGTAGCAGCATGTTATTTCTACAGCTTGAACAGGTAATAGGGGAGTGATTTTCGCGTGTTCTTACGCACCGATTCTCTTCTACATGGTGACATGCCAGTGTAGGTTTTTTTTCAAGATATTTGTCGATGGAATAGAACATAAGAGAAAGAGATTGATTTTAACGACATGTCAACCCATCCAGGGATATTTTATGTCAAGTGGTAGATTGTGAGGGATGGTCAAATTTATTATGTCTTTTTTCCAATGATTTTTTATTTATTTTGACAGTAGATTGTTTACAGTTGTTTTTTGCTAAGTGAATTGGGAATCAGTTTAAGGGATAAGTTTATAGAGTAAAGTTCAAGTTTGTTATAAGCAATAGTTTGGTAGAAAGTTTTTTAAATAAACATTTTATAAACAATTTTTTTCTATTCAACCCATATATGGGACCCTAATAGGTACTACCACTCCGGGTCAGAGTGGAACAGGGGAAAGAGAGTTCATGCCTGAAATAAACTGGTTTCATCAGAATATGTAACATTAAGCATCTTTTGGTTCAATGTTTACACGCCCTATCCACTGAATACGCCGACTGCACCTCTGCAGAGAGGTAAGACTCCAACCCTAATGGGGCCACCTGTTGGCCGTGGACGGCGGACTGCAATGCATAAAGATAGGATCATGGTGGCTGAGAGGTCCTGTGACGCGCAACACTCTACCTTGGCCCTTACTTGGGTGAGATGGGCGGTTGGAGAGGCTCAAGCCCTAGCACCTATATGATTGTCTCGACTATTTTTCAAATTACTTTTATGACAACCTTTTATCATATGCATTCTAGTAGACAATGGATGATAGTCAGCTACCAATTTATAAATTCTACCAATTTATTAATAGTCATGGATTTAATGAAAAATCTACCGTGAAAATTATTTCTATCATTTTATAAAACCAAACAAAAATATTTACGAACTACAATCATAAGCGGATACATTCTTAACAAGAATTCTTTGTTTTCACCTGAGTCTCATCAGAGGATTACCACAGGAAGAAGAACAACTAAATATCTAAGATGGAATTAACTAATTGTTATACAAGATCTGTTTTTGTTTTTTTTATAATGATATAAGCTATATAATGATATAATTGCTCAAAATTTTTAGTGTGAATTAATTACGTTAAATCAATGGGGGGGTCTATTATTGACAAGTGCTTGGTCACGCTTACTAGTTTTTTGGGGTGTTTTTTTGGGGGTGTTTTTTTTGGGGGGGGGGGTTCAAACTGGTAATCACGACAAAAATCCTCACCTTGAGAGAAGGTGTAAGACGGAAGTAGAGAGAGAGAAAGATGGCAGTAAGGAGAGAAAGGGAAGGGAGAGAGAGAGAGAGACGAAGAAAGATTGAAGTAGAGAGAAAGGGTGAAAGACGGAGGTATAAGGAGAGAGAGGGAGAAAGACGGAAGAAGAGAGAAAGGGTGGAAGACGGAGGTAGGAAAAGAGAGGAGGTGACAAACGGAAGTAGATAGAGAAAGGAAGGGGGAAAAGAGAGAGAGAGAGAGAATGAAGGACAGAAGTAGAAAGGGAGAGAGTGAGTGAAAGATGGAAGTACAGAGAGAGAGAGAGAGAGAGAGAGAGAGAGAGATGGAAGTAGAGAGAGAGAGAGAGAGAGAAGCGGAAGTAGAGAAGGAAGGGAAGTGATAGAGAGAGAGTGTGTAATTAGGTGCCAAAGCGAGGTGAGATTACAAAATGGAATTTTTAAGATCTTACAACCGGCAGTGTGAGGTATCAAAGCCAAAGGGTGGGGATGGGGGTCTACTGGATGGGGTGAGGGGTCGGGAGTGCTGGGAGGGGAGGGGTCGTTGGTCTCACTTAGGAAAAACAAGGAAATTGGTGATCAGAGAAAGAATTGAATGTCTTATTAACATTTCTAACTTGCCGGATTTTTTTCTCCAACATTTCCGATATGATCCCTTCTTCTTCTGCTGCTGCTGCTGCTTCCAAGACATAAAAGATCCTGGATGTTCTTTTAGGGGGCTTCGGGGGGGGGGGGGGGGGCAAAGGAAACAGGCCATTTTGCCAGTCCATCTGAGTGAGGTCCCATTTTTGCCCCTACCCCATTTCTGCCCACAATATTTGGCTCTTTTTAGAGAGAGAGAGAGAGCCGGTGGCTAAGATAGATATTTAAATACTAATCACTCTGGCAAAGAGGAATGGCTGATAAAAAAGGGGGGGAGAAGGATTGAGGTTGATTGATCGTTGTGAAGAAGGGAGGGAGGGATGAACAGACTGAATTAGATAGATATGGAGAACGTGAGAGAGAGAAAGAAGGAAAGGTAGACAGAGAGAAAAGGGAGGAAACAGAAAGAAAGAAGGAAGGAATATATATATATATATATATATATATATATATATATAAGAGAGAGAGAGAGAGAGAAACAGATAGATATGGAGAAAGTGAGAGAGAAAGAAGGAAAGGTAGACAGAGAGAAAGGGGAGGAAACAGAAAGAAGAAAAAGCAAGTAGATTATATATATATATATATATATATATATATATATAGAGAGAGAGAGAGAGAGAGAGAGAGAGAGAGAGAGAGAGAGATAGAGAGAGAAACAGATAGATATGGAGAAAGTGAGAGAGAAAGAAGGAAAGGTAGACAGAGAGAAAGGGGAGGAAACAGAAAGAAGAAAAAGCAAGTAGATTATATATATATATATATATATATATATATATATATATATATATATATATATATATATATATATAGAGAGAGAGAGAGAGAGAGAGAGAGAGAGAGAGAGAGAGAGAGAGAGAGTAGTTATGGGGAAATTGAGATAGCATTATGTTTAAACTCATTTTAACAAACCCCTACAATAACATTAAGGCCAGCTTTCATAGAATCTTGTCCCTTCTTTTCTACATCAATGCCATAAGTAAGGGATGCTTGCTGCATGGGCAAATGCCAGTCTTCCATACCAACCTTGCTTGGGCCTGTACTGATACACAGCCTCACCAACCTAACAATATATTAGAATAAAGAAAAATTGATTTCACATATAGCTCCCCCTTTTTCTCTCGTACCATCAGATTCCATTTCAAACTTTATTTACAGACAAAAAATAAATTTAACAAAAACATTCTTGAAGATAATCAACAACTTATGAACAATGATGAGGATACAGGTCAGAGGAAATATAAACAACATCGTCTAAAATAGTCAGATGGTAAGAAGACTAGCATGAGCAGCAGCAAAAACAAATATATATATATATATATATAATATACCAAACTTATTGGTAAACACTTGCAGTAAGAAAAAAACCGGGAAATAGTTTGATTGTAAAAATATACTACCAAACTCCACCTGGGGAAAAATGAAAAAAAAGAAAAGACCAAGATGGTTGTACCAACCAAAAATAATCGGTTAATACTATAAAAATATATATATATATATATATATATATAAACCACCAGGATTTTCTAAAGCTAAAAAGTTAAAAGTGCTCAATACCTAAGTAGAGCAAATAATAAAGTTAAACCTAATGAGTCAGATATATCTACTAACAGTTTTGTTTGATAGCTCATCAGGGCAAGAATCTGACTATCCTCTTTATTCCCTATATATATTTATATATATATATATATATATATATATATATATATACTGTGGTGTGAGATGGTCACTATTTCAGCTTTTGCTGGAATTGTGTACCAAAGGCAGTATTAATTGGTAGAGTGCTCAATATAAAATAGAGCTGTTATATAATATAATAAGATAAATATATAGGTTTTACATATCTATTTATTGGGTGACAGAGGAACATTGACAACCATATTGGTTTCATGCGATGCATTCATCAGGTGAAGATGTTTCAAAAAATTCAATAGACATGGGATGCATATGATTGGATAAAATGATGTGTGTATCCAATCATACGCATCCCATGTCTACTGAATTTTTTGAAATTTTTTCGATTTTCCTTACATTTGAAACATTTTCACCTGATGAATGCATCGCATGAAACCAATATGGTTGTGAATGTTCCTTTGTCACCCAATAAATAGATATGTGAAATCTATATATTTATCTTATTATATATATATATATATATATATATATATATATATTAGGGAATAAAGAGAATGAAAACAAGGATACTCACCTAAAAAAAATCAATGTATAATAGTATAGAGATTATCTGCACTTTCTGGGATGGACTAGAGTCCAAAAGGGTTACCTTCCCTTACCGCGAGGGTTTTGACACTAGGTGACACTATTAGCTGAATATCTAAACTCGAAATCGCTTGGAGAGAACTCCTGAAGGCTCCATGTTTGCGTAACCCCTGCTAACGACTGCACAGTCTGCACACAACCGAGGAAATAAAGATAAAATCTTATATTTTCATAAATAAAATTGTTCGTGTTCCTTGACGGGTCCAGTGTGTAACAAAACCAAGTGATCTGAAAAGTTTTTACAAAGTAGATTTGCATACTCATTAACATATACAGGACTATAAACAGACACCGCTATATATATATATATATATATATATATACACATACACACAGTCTTGTTTCATCTGGCATGCTGCAATGACGGAGAAAGAAGTGAGTGAGAGAATTCTTGGGAAAACCACTTTCCCATAACTACCACCCATGCAGTAATTGCTGTAAAAAGCTGTTGCACACATTTCCAACCTTGACAGGGGCAAGCATTATATATATATATATATATATATATATATACAATAGATGAAAGAATTTTTTGAAAAAAACTTGAAGATAATAGTTTACCAGTAAACAAGTGATTTAATATGAATAATTATAGAACAGTCACCCCCAATCAAATACTGATTGTCAAGACATAGGGTTTTAAAATCTACATCATTTATATATATATATATATGTGTGTGTGTGTGTGTGTGTGTTGAAAAAATAAATAAAAGGAAAGAAAATGTTGAATGGATAAAAATGTTTAATGAAATGCCAACATGTGTTTCAACCAAGAGGATGTACTTGTACATAATGTATTCTATTCATTATTATTTTAAGTATAAAATAAAATAATAATAAATAGAATACATTATGTACAAGAACATCCTCTTGGCTGAAACACATATCGGCATTTCATTAAACATTTTTATCTATTCAACATTTTGTTTCCTTTATTTATTTATTTTTTCAACATACTGTCGGATTTCATATCTATTTTCTCTTCTCATATATAAAGTATATATATATATATTATATATATATATATATTTCTCTTGGTATTGTCTTTGTATGTGACCTTTGGTAGACCAAAGCTCAGGTACAAAGACAACATCAAGAGAAACCTGAGGACTTGAACATCCCAATAGGCAGTTGGCAAGACAAAACCAGAGATCAAATCAAATGGAGAAAACAGATTTCCATGGTGTCATCATCAGATATGATGAACAGTTATTATTATCATTATTATATATTTGTTATATCTTATTATAATGGAGATTGTGGGTTTGTCTGTCTGTAACCGAAACTATATTACTATACAAGTCACAATTCCCTTTGTTATTTACATCACATTTACCATGATTTTATTTTTATTTATACCCCAATTATTAATAAAATTGTTTTATATTACTTATACTGTTAACCATATCTACATACTATTAACATGCCATTGTATTTATATATACAACAAAATAGCAGTTTACAGTATGAATGGGAAGGCTAATTTGCATATTGATCTTAAAAAATTTGATTTTAATAAATATATGCTTAGTATTATTGATTTCTAATTGTTTGGTTTTATCTTATTGAATATGAGCAAAAATCTCTTCAATAAATCTTAAAAGAAATCCCTTAACAAGAAGAAATAACTAATATTATTCTTTACTTCCTATTTTAACTAAACAGTTAAATTAGGAAAATTTAACAATGAAAGACGGGAGTAACGGAAAATGATGGAAGAGTTAGTTTCAAAGTTGTTCTATTTTTCAATCATACCCCCTCTGTTCCAAATCTTTTTATCTACATTCTTATTCAGTTTCATTGGCCTTTCTAATTTAATATGATATTTTATTATATTAAAACTTAAATACTTGCACCTGGAGGGTGCATATATTTGCTAGTATATCTA
The DNA here is from genome assembly GCA_023376005.1 of Doryteuthis pealeii. Taxonomy (NCBI): domain Eukaryota; kingdom Metazoa; phylum Mollusca; class Cephalopoda; order Myopsida; family Loliginidae; genus Doryteuthis; species Doryteuthis pealeii. Next base: position 55,623,698 of record CM042175.1, on the reverse strand, counting down.
ATAATCAAAACATATTGAATGTCAAAAATGATTTTCAAATATTGATAAATCAACCAAGTGACTTAATTTTCACATTTATTTATAACCATCACACACATACACATACACACATATATATATATATATATATATATATATATGTATGTATGAAATAGATGTATTTGGGCAGTATTTTTTCATTTCAACAAATTTTGTTTAAAGTAATAGAATGCTTATTGTTTAAGTTTTTCTTTCAAGTTTTTTAACAATGTTTTTTTATGTTATCTTCTTGAAAAGTGTTAATCAGTTGCCCGAAAGAGTTATTATTGGTAAACTTGAAAATAATAAGGATGCTATTATTTTTAACCAAATTTGTTTGAATATATATATATATATATATATATATATATATATATATATAAATTCTGTGTTTTAACCAAATTTGAATATATATATATATATATATATATAAATTTTGTGTTTTAACCAAATTTGAATATATATATATATATATAATTTTGTGTTTTAACCAAATTTGAATATATATATATATATATAAATTTTGTGTTTTTAACCAAATTTGAAATATATATATATATATATATATATATATATATATATATGTGTTTTAACCAAATTTGAATATATATATATATATATATATATATATATATAAATTTTGTGTTTTAACCAAATTTGAATATATATATATATATATATATATATATATATATATATATATATATATAAATTTTGTTTTAACCAAATTTGAAATATATATATATATATATATATATATATATATATATATTTTGTGTTTTAACCAAATTTGAATATATATATATATATATATATATATATATATAAATTTTGTGTTTTAACCAAATTTGAATATATATATATATATATATACATATAAATTTTGTGTTTTAACCAAATTTGAATATATATATATATATATATACACACACACACATATATATATATATATACATATCTGTGTATATATATATATATGTTTTATGTGTTTCAACCAAATTTGAATAAGTATATACATGCACACACATATATGTATATTTATACATATATATATATATGTTTTGTGTTTCAACCAAATTTGAATATATATATATATACATGCACACACACACACACCCCTGTATATATATATATATATATATATATATAAACAAATATATATAAATTTTGTGAGTTTTAACCAAATTTTAATATATATATATATATATATATATATATATACACATAAATTATATACATATATTTATATATAAAGTTTTGTGTGTTTGTGAGTATGTGTGTGAATGTTAGTGCTACTTCTTTCTGTTATCCAAATAAAAAGATCTCATCTCTTACAGCGGACTGTAATTCCCTTCAAAGCTATGAAAAGTGCTTAAGGCTCACCAAACAAATTATATCTAGCCGCCCCTACGTCCCAGTCAGATTGAACACCTTCTAACTACAGCCTGCATGGTGTTAAAAGTGGTAGCGCAAGATTCTAAATTGGCACAAAATATATCTTTACAAGATTAATAATCACTTTTTTTTCCCCTATACCTCCAAACCCACAGGAGTTTTTTTTTTAAAAAAAAAAAAAAAAAAAAAAAAAAAAAAGAATCAAGAATTTTTTCTTACAATGATAGACATGAAAATTTCTAAGATTTTTGCATTTTTTGTTCTTGTTTTTTTTTTTTTTCTTCAAAATAGTGTGATAAAGATGCCATCATCCACACACCGTCTTTTAGCTCTGAAGAGATGTTCGTCATCATCTCGGTTTAGCCATAGCAATTTGCAATAGAAATATTGTTTTTTGGTTTGTTTTTTTTTTGTAGAATTGTCTAAAGTTTTGTCGTCTCCACAGAATCATTAATTTGTCAGGACATCAAACAAGAAACGGAGATCAAGAATAAAAAAAAAAACGAAAATTAGGGGAACCAGAGGAATAAGATTATTTCGTTTCAAAAAAAAAAAAAAAGAAAAAAAAAAGCACAGGTAGATGATTATGATCTACCTGAATTTTACCGAATTTTGGTTGAAGAATTTCCTTGATATCAAAGATGGTCCATCCCCGCATAAATGGGGAGCTATGATTGGTTAGTTGGTTGTCATGTGACAATCATGGTGGTCAGGTCTTCATTTTTTTTTTTTTGTTGTATTTATGTCATTACAGTAGTACAACTAGTGGGTGCTAAAAGTTTTGTTTTTTGTTGGTTTTTTTAAGTGTGTATATGAAACAGATTATTTTCAAAATCTAACAGAGAATGCTTTTTTGTTTTTTTTTTTCCTTTTACTTCTTAAAAATGGCCTCAAATTTTTTTTTTTTTTTGCTTTTTTAATTTTTTTTTTTTTTTTTTTTTTTGGTGAACCAAAAATGTATTTTATCAGAAAATGTATTTTTTCTTTTCCAGTTTGATCCACTGTCTTTAAAAATGACTTCCATTTCTTTCAAAAAAAAAAAAAAAAAAAAAAAAAAAAAAAAAAAAAAGGAAAAATTCATTAAATTAAAAAAAAAAAAAATTCACTAAATTAAAAAAAAAAAAAAAAAATCTAATATAAACTCAAGTTGGTGGAGTGGCCTGTCTTGGTAGATAACAAGACCAGGGAGATTGTTTTGTAGAGGTGGAGTGACACACCTACCGTCAGCTTCTAGATGCTTTACTTCACATCAAATTACTTAAGCTGTGCTATTCATGTGCAGAGTAGGTGGGAACTGGTATCAAACCCGGAACCTTGCAATTCCCAGGCCAATGCTCTACTGAGTTAAACCCGCCCACTTTACTGCTCAGAGAAGATTGCCCAATCTGTGCTACTCATGTTGGCAGGGACCGGAATTGAACCAGAAACCTTGTGATTCCTGGCCAGGTGCTCTACTAACTGAGCTAAAATACAATCTATAACTAGACCCTTATTTTGTATCCACATCTAGATATTCAACTTAAAATGTAAAACTGGACCCTCAATTTATGTCCAGTAGTTTCACCATTTAATACAAAACTATTCATTGACTTTTAGTCCATTTTTATGAAAGATCGGTTGGTTGTTTTGTTTTGTGGCCTATCAACCCATTTCGGGTTATTTAATGCCATTTTGACAAAAAAAAAAAAGATTCAGGTTGTTTACAGTACCTGCTGTTGCTTAAGTGATCACCCAATTAAGTATTGAACAAGCACATTGCTGCTTAACTCTTAATGTTCTATACCACCTCATTTCACCTGGCTGGAAGTCACATTCATTTTCCTAATCTACCCCAAAAGATAGTCTTTGTTTAAATGTAATATTAAACATATTTAGAAGTCTTTGATTTACAGGAAATAACAGGTAACTTTAAATGAAAAAGCCATTTTTAACCATTTTTTGATAAATCCTTATAGGAATGGGGCTCTGGACTTTGTTTAAATGTAATATTAAACATATTTAGAAGTCTTTGATTTACAGGAAATAATAGGTAACTTTAAATGAAAAGGCCATTTTTTGATAAATCCTTATGGGGCTCTGGACTTGGAAAATTCTTAACAGGATGTTAAGAGTTAACTTTGGTGTTCAACAAAGAACTAGTATTTTTAGCATTGTAATCATTCTTGTTGGGAAGCGGTACTTAAGAAACAAGAAAATAGGATGACCATAAAGTGGGGGATCGATTTTTGTGTTAATTTACTTATAAACCGATCCCCCTTTAACTGGCCATGTCTTTTTTTTTTAAAGATGAAAGCTATTGTGCAAAATATTGCTGGTGGGTTCTTTTGTTTGTGGCATATCAACCCTTTTCGGGTTATTTAATGCCAAAATTCTTAAGAAAAAAAAATAGGATGTGACCATAAAGTGGGGGATACATTTTCTATTCTAACTTAGTTTAAACTGATACCCCATTATTTGGCCTTTTTCTAAGATGAAAGCAATTGTGCAAAACATTGTTGGTTGGTTCTTTTGTTTGTGGCATATCAACCCTTTTCGGGTTATTTAATGCCGAATCAAGTCATTTTATTAATCAAAGAACTCGGGTTGCATACAGTACAAGCTGTTGCTTAAGTGGTTACCCAATTAAGTATTAAACAGGCTCAGCGTGACTTGAACATAATTATTCTTGATGCGAATCAGTACTTAAAAAATAACAAAAAAAAGGATGTGACCATAAAGTGGGGGATATATTTTCTATTACATCTTCAAGTCTGGAAGAGCTGGCCTCCAACAGACAAGGTTGGCGAAACACATGCCGCACAGGAACTGAGTGACTCAATATCAAACTCAAAAGGGTTGTAGAACAATAACGTCTAGTCATCATGCACCACAGAATGCAGAAGGGAAATTTCCCTTGCAATGTGTGTGACTGCATCCGCAAGTCCAAAATTGGACTAATTAGCCATCAAAAAGTCCATAACTAATCAACGACATGGAGTGAGGTCACCGTCATCTGCGACTGACTGCTAAAAGGAGGAGGATATATATATATACATATATATATATATATTTAATATACCAAACTTATTGATAAATCCTTGCGGTGAGAAAAAACCCAGCAAATAGTTTGATTGTAAAAATATACTACCAAACATCAACCGGGAAGAAAAAAATTTTTGGAAATAAGAAAAGACCAAGATAATCGTACCAACCAAAAATAATCTATTGGTACAGTATTTGGCCAAAAGAATAAACAATTTATATATATATATATATATAAGATATATATATATTCATACAAAACCGCCAGGAAACTAAAGCTAATAAGTAAAAAGTGCTCAATACCTATGTAGAGCAAATAATAAAGATACATCTAATGAGTCAGACGAACCTACTATTAGTTTCGCTTAATGCTCTTCAGGGCTAAGAGTCAGATCTTAGCCCTGAAGAGCATTAAGCAAAACTTTTAGTAGGTTCATCTGACTCATTAGATTTATCTTTTTATATATATATATATATATATATATATATATATATATATATATATGTTTCTAAAGATTATGAAAAGTTTGGTCAGGTCATCATCAGTCTCCTAAACCCCTGGGGTAGGGGTTATAAAAGCACTATCGATGACTTTCTCTGACAAACACCCACCATCTATTCTCGGCCGTGACCTGTACTATACAAATCTGATGAAAGACAGGTAGAGACTAACCAAAAAAAATCCCAAAAAATTTGGCAAAATAGGGCAGGACAGTTTGGATACAAATTGCAAAAAAAAAAAAAATCCTTATTTTTCATTTTTTGGGGCTCTTATACTTGTATAAAGTTGGACATAAAATCAGGGTCCAGTTTGTATTAAAAGGATATTGTAATTCAAATCCCCACTTTAAAGCCAATTATCTCACCTCCAAATAAAAAAAAAATGAAAATACTTTTTTTTCTATTGGCTCATATTTGTATAAAGAGGGACATAAAATCAGGGTCCAGTTTTGTATTAAAATGATACTGTAAATCAAACCCTCACTTTAAAGCCAATTATCTCACTTTCATATAAAAAAAAGAAAAATACAATGTTTCTTGTATTTTTTGGCTCTTATACTTGTATAAAGATTGACACAAAATCAGGGTCCAGTTTTGTATTAAAACCATACGGTAAATCAAACCCCCACTTTAAAGCCAACTTTCTCATTTTCATATAAAATAAAAAAAATGTTTTCTATTTTTTGGCTTGTATAAAGGTGGACATAAAATCAGGGTCCAGTTTTGTATTAAAACCATAATGTAAATCAAACCCCCACTTTAAAGCCAACTTTTTCACTTTCATATAAAAAACTAGTTTTTTGTATTTTATGGCTCATACTTGAGAAAAAACTATTTTCATATAAAATAAAAAAATGTTTTCTATTTTATGGCTTGTTTAAAGGTGGACACAAAATCAGGGTCCAGTTTTGTATTAAAACCATAATGTAAATCAAACCTCTACTTTAAAGCCAACTTTTTCACTTTCATATAAAAAAAACTAGTTTTTTGTATTTTCTGGCTCATACTTGTATAAATGTGGACACAAAATCAGGGTCCAGTTTTGTATTAAAACCATAATGTAAATCAAACCCCCACTTTAAAGCCAATTCCCTAAAAAAAAAAAAAATTTTTTTAAATTTCCCAGCAGAAAAACAAGAAGTCATTTTTAGACAAAGTTGATACAAACTACATCAGAAAAATATTTTTTCTAACAAAATTACAAATGGTTCTCATCAAATTGTAAACATTTTTTTTTTTTTTTCACAATCAGTCATTATCAGTCCTTTTATGGTCAAAGAAAGCAAACATGGAACAAACCCACATTGGAGAAGGAAAAGAGATTTGAAAAAAAAAAAAAAAAAGAATCAGTTTGTGACAGTGCCTACTCAGACTAGCACTATTTAAGAAATGTGTCCCTCACCTGTGTGCTAGTTTATTTTTGGTTTTTGTTTTTTTTTAGTTTTCAGATGTGTGATTTCTGTCTCTAATCTCTGAGGGGGTCTGGGGGGCAATATTCAAAATCAGTTTGTTCAGGGGTGAGGGGTGGGGATAAAAACAGAGTAAAGACAGAGCCCTCCCCCCAATCTCATTTTAAATAAGTCTCTCTATAAATTACATTGCAATCAGGTGCACCTGGGAGAGAGAGGGGGTTAATTTAGCTGCATGACCTTTTTTTTTACCGTAAGTAGTACTGTTGAAAGAAGCAGTCTTTTTTTTTTTATTTGATTGTTTCTTTTTGTTTTTGTCTTTTTTTCTTTCTTTTGGTTGATGCAAAGAAGCTTTTAGTTCTATATGAAAAGCATTTTTTCTCCCCCCCCCATTTTTTTTTTTTTTTTTTTAGTGGGTCAAACTAATGTGTTTGTTATCCTTGACCTAAGAAAGATGATCTTTGCTGAAATAGGGAAGTTAGGAACTATGCAGTAGGAAAATGGATTCTATTTTTATTTTTTATTTTTAGTGGGGGCGAACTCATGTGTTTGTTATCCTTGACCTAAGAAAGATGATCTTTGCTGAAATAGGGAAGTTAGGAACCATGCAGTAGGAAAATGATTCCTATTTTTTTTTTTTTTTTCTTTTACAATCTTTTTTTTTTCATTTTTCCTCCAGATTCGGTGGTTTCAAGTGTTGACAAAAGTTGATTTGATTATTTTTGTAAAAGTTTAACAAGAAATATGAGGCCAGGTAAAAAAAACAAAAAAAACTTCCAATGAAAAGCAGGCTCCATCCTGATGATGAAGAAGAAGTAGAAGAAGAAGCTTTATCACAGCTGCAATTCAGCCACTGAGGTTTCCAGTATTGCAGATTCTGATGCCCTGAGATTGTAACAGCCATCTACAAAGAGACAAAAAAGAAAAAGAAATTAAAATTATATTAGCATCATTAAATACAATAAATAAGAAGGAAAAAAAAAAAATATATATATATATATGAAAGGTAAAAATGGATATTGAATCCGACAATATATGTAGAAAGTTTTGTAGGAAAAACAACAAGATGTTAAAATTTTTGCTGACAGAAATCTGTTTCGACCATATGAAGATGTCTTTATCAAATCAACATTGTAAACAGAAAAACGAAATAAATATATCATTAATTTTTTCTACAAAACTTTCTACACATTTTGTCGGATTCAATATCCATTTTTACCTTTCATACTGTCCACAGAAAAAACAAAATTGGAATTATTTAAATTATATCACCGGAGGCTCAAATTTCGAATGTAATAAGGATCCCGACTCTGCGAGTTTGTCATCATTGCAGATTCCTGTTGATGAACTTGTTATATTTTTTAAACTTTCATTTGTAACCAGAACATTTTTCTGGACTTTTTGATATTCATATACACTTTTACTGCAAACTCTTTTGAGCTTTTTTATGATAAAAATGCTTATAATATTTAAAAATAAAATTTATTTTATTTTTAACAATAATTACGTATTTTTAAAAAAATTTTGCAAATTCCGGTACTGATCGAGAGCGTTCTGTGCCTCGTGATTAATGATATATTTATTTCGTTTTTCTGCTTACAATGTTGCTTTGATAAAGACCTCTTCATATTGGTCGAAACAGATTTCTGTCAGCAAAACTTTTAACATCTTGTTTTTTCTACAAAACTTTCTACACATATTGTTGGATTCAATATCCATTTTTACCTTTCATATATATATATATATATATATATATATATATATATATATATATATGTATGTCTATGTATGATTATATGTAGATATGCGTATATATGGATTATATGTATTTATATATTGTTTTAATCTTCTTATTTTTCTAACATTAATATTCCATATGAAATACGTCATATCTTTGTCAACTTTTCGTTCTCCGCCTATTCACGTTCATGCAAGCGTCATCCTACGATTTTCACCTTCCATTTTTGCACATGCACTGATCACGTCATTGGCTTTCGTAAACAAACGCGCTTATAAAAATTAACGGTTAATAACATCATATTCACACATTCACTAAACACTTAAAATCTTTTATTTTGTTCCTCACATAAACATTACTTAACAGTGTCCTGAAGATGGTACAATATACCGAAATGCTTAAGTATTGACACCAAAAAAAAATTGTTTCCTGATCATAACATCCCTTCTTAGAAAGCTAACACAATGATTTTTAGGTTTCGTCCGGACGTTTTTTTTTTGTTTTTTTTTAATTATTCGCTTTGTTAACTCCCTTTTCCCTAATCTCAATTATCTACCCAGAGCTGAATGGGTGACCCAATGGCTCACGTTTTGTCTAGTATATATATATATATATATATCTTAGAAAGGAAGGAAAAACTCAACACCGTAATTCCATAATAAATTTATTTCGACCAAAATTGGGGCCTATATAAATCTAAGTTGATTTAAAATAGCTCCCCAAAATTCAGTCTCATCAGATGGAAGATCAGGTTATTTGAATTGATGCAATTCAAATAACCTGATCTTCCATCTGATGAGACTGGATTTTGGGGAGCTATATTAAATCAACTTAGATTTATATAGGCCCCAATTTTGGTCGAAATAAATTTATTATGGAATTACGGTGTTGAGTTTTTCCTTCCTTTCTAAGATAAATATTGCTCTGTATATAATCTAAAACGTTTATAATACATTGAGCTCTCTGTAGTGATTTAAAGATTCACTGTATTTATACATACTCGAGCATACAATAATAATACAGTGTATCTTAGAAATCACATATAGAATCATCCCTTACTACCAAGTTTGGATACCTCTCATATATATATATATATATATATATATATATATATATATACATCAACCCCTCCACACGAGTAGGATGTGACACAAGATCATTAGTTAATAGTCCAAATAATAGAAAGAGATAAGAAGGAATTAAAAAGATTTTGGGGGTGGTGTAGAGCCCCCACCCCTGGTCTCCATTCAAAACACATTTCCCATCTTCAATTGAAAAAAATACAAACAACTTCTGTGGGGAGCGGAGGGGGGGCTGACAATTATTGGGTATAAAAGAAATTCAAAACAACAACAGAGGACCCGTATTGAGTAAATAAATAGTGTCACAGTCCGACGGGTGACGTGCCACCAATGGCTTGGGACAAGTGCTTGTCTGTGTGTCCCCCCCCACCGTTAGGGGTGGGGGGCGGAGATTGTGGAATTAAACAATTAGGATAAATGAAAAGCAAAACGGGGGGAGGGGTATGAGGTGATTACAAAACAAAGAAGTTATTAAGTGATATTCACCTAAACAAAACAACAAAAAAATTAACAGCGTATGTTTACAACGGGGTCTACTCCCTTCACTCGAAAAATATGTTGGTGTCTATTCTTCTTCAAAGAACTGGAAGCATCAGACTAAAAACATTAGATATATGGGGGAGGGAGGATTGGTTTGGTTTTGTTTTGTTTTACGGCGTATCAATCTCAATGGGTAATTTAATGCCGCTAAAGTTTTGAAATAAAATCATTCTTAATGAATACTTATTTCTATAAATACATTTTTTCTATTTAACCCATCGATGGGACCCTAACAGGTACTACCACTCCGGGTAGGAATTGGTGTTAAGAACATTTTTGTGTTTATATATATATATATATATATATATATATATATATATATATATTGTGTAATGGTTACAATCCCCGCCTGTCAGCCTGGCAGTTAGGGTTCGAATCAGAAAAAAGAGCAATTTCCTGTCTATGACTCTGCCGAAATGTACATACAGAGATCTACTTTTTCTCGATTTGTTTACGCCTTACATTTGAACAGTTATGCATGCCTAATTCATTAATTATCAACTAATTAATTTTCAAATTAGGTATGACTTCAATTAACCACATATTCTCCCAAAAATTGTCGGTTATCGCCATCTCAAACATACTGTTTGTTTACTCTCATATATATATATATATATATATATATATATATATATATATATATATATATATATATATATATGCTGCTTTTTGCCTAATAATTAATCTGTAACAGTGCTAACATTTTAAAAGATTGAAATCTATTTCCTCAAACGAAGGCAAAGTTTTTCAAAGAAAAATATTTTGTGTTATAATTCTTTATGTCAATTTGCAACTTTCACCCATGGGAGATGTTCAGTTCCAAAATCGACCTGCCCTACCCTACATATTCTTATAAAGGAAAAATAATTATATTAGATATAATTGAAATAAAGCTAAAACAATATGTAGAGGGTGACAAAACTTTCGGCCGCCCTATATATATATATATATATATATATATAGTGGTTAGAATCTATTGACAGTCAAGGTTTCGAGTCACACACGGAGCAATGTCTATAACCTTGCTGATGAGACCTAATAGGTCGAAATGTACATTCAATTGACATTTTCATTTGTTTAGCCTTACATTTGAACATATATGAAATTCATTAATTATTAACTAATTAATTTTCAAAATTAGGTACGACTTCAATTAAGACATATCCTCAAAAATTGTCGGCTAAAAGCCATATCAAATAAACACATTGTTTGTTTACTTACTCTCATATATATATATATATATATTTACTTAATTGAAGTCATTAAACTAATTCATTAATTATCAACTAATTTATTTTTCAAAATTAGGTATGACTTCAATTAAGCACATATTCTCCATATATATATATATATATATATATATCTTCCAGGTATTAAAAAAAACGCATTTTTTCAAAAAGAAGAAATGAATTATATTGTTGTATTTTTAATAAAATAAGTAGTTATTTTACCGACCTCCCACCCGGCCGGATTAACACCGAGTCTTTTTTACGTGAGGAGTAGGTACCACCAATATTCCCAGTGAAATTTACCTCCCCCCCCCCCTATATTTAACATAAGGAACCTTGCGTAAAGGTTAATATTATCTTGAAGAGTTTTTGTCCATTCGAAAGAAGAAGCATTAAACAAGCTCCTGATGATTTTTAAACATTTTTTTTACCTTACGGAAATACGGAAAATTATGAATGAAAAAACAATGTTTACATTTTTGCTCCATTAAATCAATTGAAATTTAACGTAGCCAAAATCAAGATATGACTAGAGGCTTTTTTTTTAATTCTGTGAAGAATCAATTGATGGTCCGATTTTCACGAAAATTTTCATAATTGCTTACCTTTTGATAGAAATATGAATTAAATAGTTTTTTCCTAAAATATATAAGGGGAAATATTTTTTACGAGGTCTACCCCCCCCCCCCCCAATTTATTTTATTTTATGAAATATGAAAAAATGAACCGACAAAAAAACGATTTTTACTGATTTTCTATAAAGATAAGAGTCTGAATAAATATATCAGACGATTTTTCATCAGTTTCTATACGAGAGCTTTTTAGTAAAAGAACCAAGAATTCAGAATTCTGCTAAAAATATATCAATAAAAAAAACTGACCCTGTTGTAAAAACAACGGATTTTACTTATTTTTCAAGATAACGGTGAGTAATTTTCCCCAATCAGATAATTTGATCTTTGAATTAACACTTTATGATCGTTATTTCTTTTTTTCGAGATTTAAAAAAAAATTCTAAAATATTTACGCTTCTTCCTTCAATATGGCCTAAACTGATCACGTGACGTATTTTGGTGGTACCTAGTGAGGAGACACACACAAACCGAAGCTTATATGCGGTAGCCAGTACACAAAGTGTATGATCCCTTCAGCATTCCCCTTTTTTGGGCACCTAAGATACCGGGCAATAAACCCGCCCCTGTCCCTTTTAGACGAGGGAGCAGGTGAATGTTACCTCACTAAGCGGTTCAGAAGTCGAAGCTACTAAAACCAAGTTAAGTAATATTTATATTCATTTGATTTATCTTATTATAATGGAGATTGTGTGCTTGTCTGTCTGTAACCGAAACTATATCACTACTCAAGTCACAATTCCCTTTGTTATTTACATCACATTCTCCATGATTTTATTTTTATGTAAACCTCAATTATTAATAAAATTGTTTTACATTATCAATAACATGCAATTGTATTTATATATACAACAAAATAGCGGTTTACAGCGTGAACAGGAAGGCTAATTTGCATATTGATATTTAAAATTTGATTTTAATAAATATGTGCTTAAAAAATATCCATTAACTAAAGAAATAACTGTAATTTTATTCTTTACTTCTTAAAACTGAATAGTTAAATTAGGAAAAATTTAGCAATGAAAGACGGGGGTGATGGAAGAATAAGTTTAGTTGTTCTATTTTACGATAATAACCTTAGTTTGTTTCAAACTCTTATCTTTATAGAAAATAAGTAAAAATAATTTTTTGTCGGTTAATTTTTTCATATCTCATAAAATAAAATAGGGTGGACAGAACTCGTAAAAAATATTTGCCCTAATATATTTTAGGAACAAACTATTTCAAACATATTTTCATCAAAAGGTAAGCAATTATAGAAACATTCGTGAAAAACAGACCATTAATTGATTTTTCATAGAATTAAAAAAAAAGCCTCTAGTCATAACTTGTTTTTGGCTACGTTAAATTTCAATTGATTTAACGATGCAAAAATGTAAACATTATTTTTCATTCATAATTTTGATTATTTTCGTAAGCTGAAAATTAATAAAAAAAATAACCAGGAGTTTGTTTAATGTTTCTGCTTTCAATGGACAAAAAAGTTTCAAGATGATATTAACCTTTATGCAAGTGTCATTGTGTTAAATATAGGGGGGGGGTAAATTTCACAGGGAAAATTGGTGGTACCTAATAGAATATATATATATATATATATATATATATATATATATATATATATATATATGAAGAGATGGAAGTGAATCCGACGATATGTAGTATATTAAGAAAATTGAAAAAAAAACAGGTTTAAATAAGTTGAGTGGTAAGTTTATTAGCCGACGCTGCAGTGTTTCGATCTATTAATTAGATCATTTTCCTGCCCTGAAGATGATCTAATTAATAGATCGAAACACTGCAGCGTCGGCCAATAAACTTACCACTCAACTTATTTAAACCCGTGCTTTTTCAATTTTCTTTATATATATATATATATATATATATATATATATATATATATATATATATATATAGAGAGAGAGAGAGAGAGAGAGAGAGAGAGGGAGAATCTGTCAAATATCTAGTTATAAAATATATATATATATATATATATATATATATATTCTCTGTCAATCCAATCTTTTAAATTTAAGTACATCATCTAATTTTGTTAAGGGTCGTTACTCAAACTTGACTCCTGCCGGTCTAAATTTGAAGAGGACGCACGGGACGCGCCAGCACACACGTGCGTTTGTGTTTGTTTGTTTGTTTGCGTCTATATAATGAAGGTGTAAGACGTGTGGGTTTGAAAAGCGATTTCTTGTCGTGTACACCTGTGAAATTTCTTTAACAAACCAACAATAGAAAACACTTCACAGAAGAAACTGAAAATAAAAGAGACAGAAGAAAAAACATAAGAAAAATGGAGGGGGGGGCAAAACATGTTGGGGGAGGTGGGGCGTTGAAAAACACGCACTTGACACTGTATAAGATTAATTCACTGGCTAATCAACAGGACAAAAGAGGAGGGAGCGATGTGGGACAATTGGACATCCGGGTCTCCCCCGAAGGAACCGGGGGTACAACGGAAAAGGGAGTCGTCGTTGAATGATAGGGCCCCAATGGTGGTTCGTGGGTGTTGAGCCACTGAAATCGATGCGGGTACGTGGGGTCGCGTCGATGAAATTTTAAAGGTAGATGAAGAAACAACACTTTGGAGAGAGAGGGGGGAAAAGAGCGGGAAAGAGAAACAGAGAGAGAGAAAAAGAGATAGAAAAAGAGAGAGAGAGAAAAAGAGAGAGAGAGAAAGAGAGAGAAAAGGGAAAGAGAGAGAAAAAGGGAAAGAGAGAGAGAAAAAAGGGAAAGACAGAGAAAGAGAGAGAGAGAGAAAGAAAGAGAGAGAAAGAGAGAGAGAGAAAGAGAGAGATAGAGAGAGACAGAGCGAGAGAGAGCGAGAGAGAGGGGAGGGAGAGAGCGAGAGAATGGAGGGAGCGAGAGAAGGGAGAGAGCGAGAGAGAGAGGGGAGAGAGAAAGGGAGCGAAAGAGGATAGAGAGAGAAAAAGGGAGAAAGAGATAGAAAGAGAGATAGAGAGAGAAGGAGGAAAGATAAAGGAGAGAGAGAAAAAAGAGAAAGAGAGAGGGGGAAGTGGAAAAGAGAGAGAAAGAAGCAAACACAATCGTTAATGTAACTTTCATTCTCGCATATATTTTAATGCAGGTGAAGATATCTGGAGAGGGATGGGTGCCGCCAGCCTATTCCTGCCCCCCTTCACATGAGTAGCGCACCCATAACTAAACCAGGTTATGGGATAAGCTGGTGAGGGTAACCTAGGAAATTAAACTAGGTTACGTTACTTATCTTTTTATTATTATACTACTAGCAAATATATGCACCCTCCGGGTGCAAGTATTTCAGTTTTAATATAATAAAATATCATATTAAATTAGAAAGGCTAATTAAACTAAATAAGAATGCAGATAAAAAGATTTGGAACAGAGGGGGTATGATTGAAAAATAGAACAACTTTGTAACTAACTCTTACATCATTTTCCATTACTCCCGTCTTTCATTGTTAAATTTTCCTAATTTAACTATTTAGTTAAAATAGGAAGTAAAGAATAATATTAGTTATTTCTTCTTGTTAATGGATTTCTTTTAAGATTTATTGAAGAGATTTTTGCTCATATTCAAAAAGATAAAACCAAACAATTAGAAATCAATAATACCAAGCATATATTTATTAAAATCAAATTTTTAAGATCAATATGCAAATCAGCCTTCCCATTCACACTATAATCCACTATTTTGTTGTATATATAAATACAATTGCATGTTCTGTGTATGTAGATATGGTCTACAGTCTTAATGATGTAAAACAATTTTATCAATAATTGAGGTTTAAATAAAAATAAAATCATGGGGAATGTGATGTAAATAACGAAGGGAATTGTGATTTGTATAGTAATATAGTTTCGGTTACAGACAGACAAACACACAATCTCCATTATAATAAGATTATTATTTAATTCGCGACTGCACCTCTACTAATGATACTGGCCATTTTATTTTTCAGAAACAAGATGTTTATGTCACACGTCATAGAATTTGTTTATACTAGCTGTATTATTTTAAGTTTTCCTATCAAATCACTCTCTATATATATATATATAAAGGGCAGTTGTGTATATATGTATGTCCGGGGGAAACTCTGAAAATAAAACAATTAATGACAAAGTAAATATATATAAACATCAAATATCACCAGGGCTTGGTTTTTTTTTTAGCAAAAATAATAGAGATTTAATTTATATTATTGAAGATGGTTGAAAAATAAAATTTAAATGATAAAATATTTACGTTTCTTCCTTCAATATGGTCTAAACTGATCACCTGACGTATTTTGGTGGTACCTAATAAACAGCAAACTAATATTGAAAGCACCGGTTAGTTAAGCAGCTGTGAGCTTGTCCGGTATTTAGGGGGGTGACCATAAGAAACCAAATATTACACTGATTTGATTCGGTATTAAATAAAGAAAGGAAAGAAAGAGAAAGATAGAAAGGAGATGAGCGCGCGGAAGTGATAACGCTTTGCTTCAATCAACCATAATGAAAAGAAAGAGAACAAATAGTGAGAGAGATGGACTTGGGCACGTGAAAGCGATAACGCTAATCTGGATATTAACCACATACCCACGTGTACGGGTTAGGCACAAGGCCCAATTAATGTGGGACCACCCACAAGCCGAGACTCATGGGTGGCGGGTGCAAAAGATGCGTTAATCCCGTCAGCATTCCCTCTCAAGGGGGCGCCTCAGGCACTGGGTAATAAGCCTAGCCCTGCACCTTTAAATCAAGGGGGCGGGTGTTGCCTGGTGGGGGGGGGATAGCCCCTGGGATCAACGATGTTAGCTTGTAAGGTCAAGCGGCTGAAACCACTGGACGCCCCAGTCGAAACCGAAGTTATATATGTGAACATCAACAGAACATAATGAAAAGAAGAAAAAGAAAAAAATAAGATTATTATACTTTTTACATATTGAACTATGGGACAAATATGAGGAGGTTAATCCGACAATATGTGGAGAAAGGTAGACAAATACGGGATGTTATGGAAACTGGATGTTTATTGTCGACGATGCAACGTTTCGGTCTATTAGACCTTCTTCAGGACTTGAATATAGTTCTTGCTTCAATGATGGACATTCTCAAAATGGTGAAAACAGTAGGTTGTCAGTAGGGACAGGGGTGGTTGGGGGTGGTTAGTGGATTTTCTTCTCTCTAGATGGGGAGTGTTAGAATGGTAATGCAGGTGTTAGTCCAGAATGTTGGATTGTAAGGATTGGTCAAGATAAATATGTATGTGTATGTGTGTGTGTCTGTTTTAATTGTTTTTTTTATATATATGTGTTGGGGAACTGGATTTGCCATTAAGTTATATATGTGTGAATTTTTTTTTTTTTTTTTTTTTGTAAAGAGGGGAAATGGTTGAACTATTTAGTAATAGCTCTTAAGTAAAATTTAAATTATCATTCTGTGGTATATCCACAGGTCCTGCTAGTTACGATAAAATGCCAGATTTGTAGTTTTGCTTACATCTTGTGACTGAATAGTTCAATATGTCAACGACGACGGGGCGGCCTAAAGTCGGTATCAGCCAGAGAGCGAGGGAGTATATCCCCTTTTCAATAGCGCTAGACCAAGGAGATTGTTTTGGCGTCTGGGGTGGAGCGCCACACCTACCATCAGCTCCTCACTCTACTGCACAGATCCCTGTGCTACTCATACGATGAGTTGGCGAGGGCCGGTATCGAACCCGGAGGTTGAGCAGTCCATGACTTTGCATTACTCCACTTTGTTCCTTAATTAGGATTGACGGGCGGTCCGAGTGGCCTCCTCCGATCAATCGGCTGGTCACGTCAAGCCCTAGCCCCAACCCTATTGCTCTTATGGCAAGCCCCAACCCTTATCATCATATGGGTGCTAGAAGCCGGTGGCTGAGGGTCTACATGTCTTGGGAATGACATTAAACTCTAACTGATGGTGAGGTTCCAGTTTTGGAGGTTTGGGGAATGTAGAGCACCCCTTCATCACCATTGCTCCCTGGTCCACTCTGACTCGGAGTGGTAGTACCTGTTAGGATCCCATCTATGGGTTAAATAGAAAAAATGTATTTATAAAAAAAATTGAGTATCCATTAAGAATGATTTTATTTCAAAACTTTATCGGCATTAAATGACCCACTGAGGTTGATATGCCAACAAACTAAACCAAAATATACCAAATCCATCTAAGTATTGACCAGGCTCGTCGCTGCTTAACTTCGGTGATCTAGTTCCGGCGCTTTCAAGTTAACTCGACTTTTATATTATATATCGGTAATAAAGGACTATTTGCTCGTAAATTCCTACCATAAATTAAACTGAACCCCCATTTTATGTCCGTGTTTTTGTATTAAATGCACCTCTACTTATGATACTGGCCATTTTATTTTTCAGAAACAAGATGTTTATGTCACACGTTATAGAATGTGTTTATACTAGCTGTATTATTTTAAGTTTTCCTATCAAATCTATATCTATATCTCTATATATATGCATATAAAGGGCAGTTGTGTATATATGTATGTCCGGGGGGAACTCTGAAAATAAAACAATTAATGACAAAGTAAATATATATACACATTAAATATCACCAGGGCTTGTTATTTTATATATTTTTCACCAGGGCTTGTATGTGTATATATATATATATATATATATATATATATTATCTTATTATAATAGAGATTGTGTGTTTTTCTGTCTGTAACCAAAACTATATTACGACTCAAGTGACAATTCCATTTGTTATTGACACCACATTCTCAATGATTTTATTTTTATTTTAACCTCAATTATTAATAAAATTGTTTTACATTATTAATACTGTTAACCATGTCTACATCTTAACAATATGCAATTATATTTATATATACAACAAAATAGCGGTTTACAGTGTGAACGGGAAGGCTAATTTGCATATTGATATTAAAAATGTGATTTTAATAAATATGTGCTTAGTATTATTGATTTCTAACTGTTTGGTTTCATTTTAATGAATATAAGCAAAAATCTCTTCAATGAATCTTAAATGAAATCCATTAACAAGAAAAATAACTGTCATTTTATTCTTTACTTCCTCTTTTAACTAAATACTTAAATTAGAAAAAATAACAATGAAAGACGAGAGTGATGGAAGAGCAAGTTTTAGTTGTTCCATTTTTTATTATACCCCTCTGTTTCAAATCTTTTTATCTGCATTCTTATTTAGTTTCAATAGCCTTTCTAATTTAATATTCTATTACATTAAAACTTAAAAACTTCCACCCGGAGGTGCATATATTTGCTAATATATATAAAGGGCAGTTGTGTATGTATGTATGTATGTATGTATGTATGTCTAACGGTGGTAGGAGTTGGAGGTGACCCTCCACCACCCCCACGACCGAAATACAAGTAGGGGATGGAAAATTACTGACCGTTGCTCTTTATTTTTTATATTGTCTCAGTGACGAAAAACAACAGTGTTACAAATAGGAATAAATATATTAAGGGTTGACACAACACTCGCCAAGAGATTTGTTTAACTCTTGAGAAAGAAAAGAAAGAAAGAAAGAAAGAAAGGAAACGTGGTGGGATGGGGTGGGGTTGGAGAGTGAGAACAAACTCTTTACGGTAGAAAGTTAATGAGTGTATTATACTACCACATTCTCCTCCTCCTCCCCTTCTTTCACATTCTCAACCCTTCCTTCAGCCCCTCTCTCTCTCTCTCTCTCTTATTCTTATACTTCCCTTTCTCCTTTTTTTCCACCCCCCCCCGTCTTTTTTATTCCCCTAACCCTAAACCCTATAAACATCCTTGACGCTATCTTTCTTCGGCCTTCTCGGCATCATTATCATCTCGCTATTGTTACTCGCCCGTCCGTCAGCAGCTCCTTAATAGTCCCTGCCCCTGACCAAGTGCTTCGCGTCAACACATAGGGGCAAATGACGAACAGGGACGATAACGTGTTGGCGACACGGACAGCCGGGGCCAAGCGGGGTGAGATCTCATCTGTCATTTCGTGGTCGGTCCCCATCTTGCCCGGCGCGGATTTTGAACTATTACAATTCGAGGCAGACAGATATTTCGCTTGGTATTGTCTAGTTCTTCAATGTTCCCCTATACTGACGGGTCTATCACAGGGTCCCGGGGTAAAAAAAAAAAAATCTCCCGGACCATGCTTAGGCGAATACATGTCTTTGCCCTCGGGCAGGGTAACCAGGGGCCATAAATACGGAAAGGATGAGAAAGGAGAGCAAATGAAAGAAGGGACGTGGTTGGTGCATTTTTTCAAGGAGTCAAACAGGTTATATATATATATATATATATATATATATATATATATATATATATTGAAGAATTGTTAAGAATAAATAAAGGAAGATGTAAAGAGAGTTAGAAAATGAGAGGGGGAGAGAAGTGGGTGGAAGAAACGAAGGAGAAAAGGAGAGGAAAATAAGTAAGAAGGAAAAGAAGAAAGAAAGAGGAAAAGAATGAATAAAGAAAGGGGAGAAGAAAGAAAGAGGGAAAGAAAGAAAGAGGGAAAGAAAGAAAAAGAAAGAAAGAAAGAAAAAGAGAAGAAAGAAAAAAGAAGAAGAAAGAAAGAGGGGAAAAGAAGAAAGAAAAAAACAGGAGAGGAACAGAAAGAAAAAAGAAAGAAAGAAAGAAAGAAAAAGGATAAGGGAAAAGAGGAAAGAGAGAGAAGAAAAAGAGAGGAAGAAAGAAAGAGAAGAAAGAAAGAGGGAAAAAGAAGAGAAGAAAACAAGAGAGGGACAGAAAAAAAGAAAGAAAAGGATAACAATGGAAAAAGAGGAAGAAAGAAAGAAAGAGGAAAAGAAAAAAAAAATCGAAGTAGGAAGAAGAGAAACAAGAGGGGAAAACGATTGAAAAAAGAAAGATACAATTAAAGAGAGAAAGAAAGGTAGGAAGTGAAAGAGAAAGAGAAGAAAGAAGGCAGAAGGAAAAAGCACTGACAGAAAGAAAAAAAAAGAAAAAGGCAGCACAAAGTCTACAAAAATCAAAATTTAAAAAAAGAAAAAATGAATAAAGAAAAAAGAAAGAAAAAAGCAATTCTTTTCTTTCTTTCTTTTTTCTAATTAGGTGGAACGAGTTTCAAGTTAATAATCTAACACAAAGAATATGAATAAAGGAATGAACAAAAAAGAAAGAAAATGAATTAATGAAACAATTTTTAAAAAAAGAAAGAATTTTAAAAATTGCAAAAGAAAGAAAAAGTGAATGAAACAATTAAAAAAAACGAATGTAAAAATTAAAAAAGAAGGAAACTAAAAGAGAATGAAATAATCAAAAAAGGAAGAAAGAATGAATGAAGGAAATAATTAAAAAAGAAAAAATTAAACATTAAAAAAGAAAGAATGAATTTACACAATTAAAGAAGAAAAAAAGAACGAATCAAACAAGAAAGAAAGAAAGAAGGAAATTGAATGAATGAAACAATTAAAGAAAGAAATAATTTTAAAAATTGTAAAAGAAAAAAAAAGCGAATGAAACACTTAAAAAGTGAATCTAAAAATTAAAAAGGAAGGAAAAGAATGAATGAAATAATCAAAAAAGTAAGAAGGAAATTGAATGAATGAATGAAACAATTAAATAAGAAAAAAATTAAACATTAAAAAAAGAAAGAATGAATGAATTTACACAATTAAAGAAGAAGAAAAGAACGAATGAGACAATTAAGAAAGAAAGAAAAAAATTTAAAGAAAGAAAGAAAGAAGGAAATATAAACTAAAAGAGAATACCGAAAAAAGAAGGAAATTTTTTTTTTTTTTCACTGCCCGAACGAGTAAAATAAATAATGACACCAAAAGATGACAAAAAAAGATCACCAAAAAATCTGTCCCCACCCCAAACCTAACACTCATCAGAATGAAAAAAAAAAGACCTTAAATTGTCCAGCAAAGGTAAGAGTGTGTCGGTGTGTGTGGTGTGGGTAGGTCCCGACCCCCCTTAAGTCAAATTCTGGTTGCCAAAAGAACTTAACAATTCTACCAAAATGTTGATGATACGGGTGGGTCAGTTTATCTGTTTGGGGGCCCAGCAACCACCGCCGCGCTAAGAGGTTCGAATAGAGGGAGAGACAATGGGGAGATCTTTTTAAAATGTGTAAAAAATTGAGGGAAGAGACAAACTCCAGGACTAGTGTCTTCGAGGCAATGGGGGTAGGGGAAAAAAGTGTCAAGAGAGACGCTGGTCATGTGACTAAAACAGAATACCCGGATGGTATCTCTCCTTAAAATGAAGAAAAGAAATGTGTCGGAGAATGAATTTAGAGAAAAGGGGTTAAACATCTCACACCAATTTTTAGTTATTTTTCTCATTATAGAAGTTTGTTAGATTTAAAAAGAAACAAACAAAAAAACCCCCAAAAAAACAAGAAAAAAACTTGTTTTACTGAAGATCGTTATTCTACGATCGCCTTCCGCGCATTCTTTTCAGTTTTACCGTCTTATTTGAGAAACTAATTAACTCCATATAATTAATTTTAACTTCGAAAGCCAGCATCTTAAAAAATAAATAAATGAATAAATAAGAAAGAATAGATTCATCAGTTAGAGGCTGGTTAAAGTCGTAGAAAATGGACTTGTCGATCCGAGTTCAAATCCTTCTCAATTTCACCATTTTATTTGTGAAACTAAGTAAAGTCGACGGGGCGGCCTAAAGTCGGTATCAGCCAGTCAGCGAGGGGGTCTATCCCCTTTTCAATAGCGCTAGACCAAGGAGATTGTATTTAGCATCTGAGATGGAGCGCCACACCTACCATCAGCTCCTTACTTTACCGCACAGATCCCTGTGCTACTCATACGCTGAGTTGGCGGGGATCGGTATCGCTCCACGTCAGATGCTAAATACAATCTCCTTGGTCTAGTGCTATTGAAAAGGGGATAGACTCCCTCGCTGACTGGCTGATACCGACTTTAGGCCGCCCCGTCGACGACTTATTTGTGAAACTAATAAACTCCATATAATTAATTTTAACTTCGAAAGCCAGCATCTTAAAAATAAATAAAGAAAGAATACAGATTCATCAGTTGGAGACCGTGGTGCACTGGTTAGAGTCGTAGGAAGTGGACTCGTCCATCCGAGTTCAAATCCTCCTAAGTTCTCACCATCGTATTTGTGGAACCAATAAACTCCATATAATCTTAACTTCTAAAGCCAGCTTTTTGAGAAAGAAAAAAAAAGAAAAAGAAAAAACACAGATATCAGTTAGAGGCCGTGGTGTACTGGTTAGAGTCGTAGGAAATAGACTCGTCGACCCGAGTTCAAATCCTTATAAGTTCTCACCATTGTATTTGAGGAACCAATAAACTTCATATAATCTTAACTTCTAAAGCCAGCTTTTTGAGAAAGAAAAAAAAAAGAAAAAAACAGGAATTATTTAGGGGCTGTGGTGTACTGGTTAGAGTCGTAGAAAATAGACTCGTCGACCTGAGTTCAAACCCTTCTCAGTTTCAACATCTTATTTGAGGAACTAATAAACTCCATATAATCTTAACTTCTAAAGCCAGCATCTTAAGGGGGTAAAAACACAGACATCAGGTGGAGGCAATTGTGTAATGGTTAGAGTCGTAGGAAATGGACTTGTCGACCTGAGTTCAAATCCTGAACGAAGCTACAGTTCACATATCGCTAATACCCTTGGGAAAGGTATGAATCCAACTACTCTCCCTCCAGCTATGGATAAATATAGGACAGACTGGTTGCCTAACCTTGGTTATATATTATATATTTATTTGTATGTAAACATACTTGCTTCCATACAAATAAATAAATAAATAAATATATTTATTAACGCTCTATCTATTGAACACTCTCTTAATAATACTGTACGTTGGCTTACTATTGCCTCTTCAAGTGTGATAATGCCAACTATATATATATATATATATATATAATATATATCAGCGTGTATTCAAATTTCAAGACTATATTTCAATAGTTTCCTTTAAAAAGTAAAAAATAAAACTTTTTTTCCCTTTCATTCATTGAAGAATTAAAACTTCTTTGATTTGTTTTGTTTTGTTTTATACATACTAGCAAATATATGCACCCTCCGGGTGCAAGTATTTAAGTTTTGATATAATAAAATATCATATTAAATTAGAAAGGCTAATGAAACTGACTAAGAATGCAGATAAAAAGATCTGCAACAGAGGGGGTATAATCGAAAAATAGAACAACTTTGAAACTAACTATTCCATCATTTTCCATTACTCCCCTCTTTCATTGGTAAATTTTCCTAATTTAACTATTTAGTTAGAATAGGAAGTAAAGGATAATATTACAGTTATTTCTTCTTGTAAATAAATTTCTTTTAAGATTTATCCACGAGATTTGTTTATATTTCTTAAGATAAACCAAACAATTAGAAATCAATAATACCAAGCACATATTTATTAAAATAAAATTTTAAATATCAATATGCAAATTAGCCTTCTCGTTCAAACTGTAAACCGCTATTTTGTTGTATATATAATACAATTGCATGTTATTAGTACGTAGATATGGTCAACAGTATTAATAATGTAAAACAATTTTTATTAATAACTGAAGGTTTAAAGAATGAAATCATGGAGAATTTGACGTAAATAATTAAGGGAATTGTGACTTGAGTAGTAAAGCCAGAAAAACACACAATCTCCATTATAATAAATATATATATATATATATATTATATATATATGTGTGTGTGTGTGTGTGTGTGTGTGTGTGTGTGTGTGCCTGTTCTGTTCGTACGCACACATAGGAACAGAACAGGCGCATCCGACATTACGCATGCAAACAAGTGACATGAGAATACAGTTTATCAAACGAACACATTTGACCATATTTATATCATTTGCATCATTTTCAAAACATTTTCCTTGTCTGATGACTGCTACAGCAAGAAACCAATGGTAGCAAAAATGTTCCAATGTAAATAAATATAAACTAAAATATTTATTTATCTAATTCATTTATTTGATGCTTTATGACAGATATTGAGCACTTTTCCAAGAACACTGTACGTCTTCAAGTATAATAGTGCCGACTATACACATTTATATATATATATATATATATATATATATATAACAAAACAAAGAAGTTTGAATTCTCCAATAAATGAAAAAAAAGGTTATATATATATATATATAACTATCTAAATTAAATGATGCATAATCTTACAATAATTCAGACTTTTTTCTCTCTCTCTCTAAAAATATCCCACAAAAAATTTCACAAAGAATCTATAACATACGAATATATTTGTCAAAAATAAAACGCAGGACAAAAAACAAACAAGAGGGGGTCAAATAAACCAGGGGCGGGGGGTGAGATATCAAATGATAAGTTGATGAATTATTTACAGATCATTTGTGATATTATTTATTCCACGATCGTGACGTAGAGGGAATTCTGTTTGTTTGTTTTTAGGGCGGGAGGGCAAGGGTTAAAGATTGAAAAAGAAGAAAAGTGTCTTTGATTCTTATGTATGCCCTTCTATAACGGGAACCTTAACCTCACCACCTCACAATTCAAGAATGATTATTTTCCCTTAAATCTTCCAAGGAAAATAAAAAATAAAATAAATTTCTAATTGAATTTGTCACCACAAAAGTTTTCAATATTTTATACTTTTCATCGGGAAAATATAAAGAAAAACGAGTTTATAGTTTTTAAAATACGTATATATATATATATATATATATATATATAATCCAAAAGTCCAGAGAAGAAATCTTCCTTACGACACAAGAGTTTTATTTTTTACAAACCAAGTCTCAGTTTGAGAGCTCAATGTGTGCTCTTAATGTTAGAGTCACAGAGCAAATATATGAGTAAAGAAATAACAAAAGACTTAGAGATTTGGCATTATAGTCTATTTCAGGGAGCTTAGACAAATAATCTATATATATATATATATATATATATATATATATATATATATATATGTGTGTGTGTGTGTGTGTATTTGGGTAGCA
Organism: Doryteuthis pealeii; assembly: GCA_023376005.1. Lineage (NCBI taxonomy): Eukaryota > Metazoa > Mollusca > Cephalopoda > Myopsida > Loliginidae > Doryteuthis > Doryteuthis pealeii. The sequence continues at coordinate 55,598,184 of CM042175.1, read as the reverse complement.
TTCTTTCATTTATACATGAAGAATTAAACTTGGGATATGAACTTTGGTGGACTAATCTACGGATTCTATCCAAATGTAAAAAAAAAAAGTTGGCCAGAAAGTTCAAAAAGATCGTTAAAAGAATTGTTAAACAGGACATGTGCCTTTTGTTTAATATATATATATATATATATATATATATATATATATATATATATATATATATATATAGAGAGAGAGAGAGAGAGAGAGAGAGAGAGAGAGATTTTTGAGATGAAACAAAAAAATCACAGTGCTCAACCACAAATTTGTAGAAGCTTTATTTATTTATTTGTTGAATTTTTTAAAATATAATTGTTTTCCATAGGCAACTACCCAGGTTTCAAGCTATTTTGTTATCATCAGGTTGCTAATAATTATTCTGGTGTTTATGTGAAGACATTTCTTGCTTTTATGTTTTTGTACCGCAAATTACATAGGTTGATAATTATGCTTTAGATTTTTCAATTTTTGCATTTTTTTTTAAATGCTCACAAAGTGATCTCCCTTTAACCATATGAAGTTTCGTTCTTAATTGGAATTTATGTAATCAACTTCATATGTTAAAAGACGTATGTATTTTCAAATTTTCTGATGGTAAAGTCCTGTAATATATATATATATATATATATATATATATATATATATATGTTCATTCGGCTCTGAAAGATATACAGGATTTTGTTCAGATTAGGTCGTCTTCAATGGTGTAATGGTTAGCAAACTAGACTGGTAGACCATTATTATTAGTAGTAGTATTTATTTGGTTATTTCCTATAACTCCAACATAAACAAAGGGGAACCACTCTTGACTGATAAATTATTTATTTATTTATTGATCTACTAGGAAAAATAAGACGGGTTAGGGTTTAGGGGTAGTTTAATGGGAAAATAAATAAATAATTTATCAGTCAAGAGTGGTTCCGCTTTGTTTATGTTGGAGTTATAGGAAATAACCATCTATTGATTATCTATTATTATTTACGTTAATTTTCTGTTATAATTCTATTTCTCTCAGAAAGGATATGATGTCATCTATGTAAAGTTTTTCAAATAGTTCTTTCATATCATTTGCGTTGAAAAAGCGTTTTCCGGTGAGAGCGAAACCTTCTAATTCTAAAGCCACAGCCGACGAGGCTGACTCCAACTAGGAAGTAAGGGTATTTGCCTGCTCATTATGAGGACTGGACACAAGGTCTCGTTTTTACGTGGGCACATAAAAATTGCAACGATCCAGGGGGATGGTCCCCCTGGAACGATGCCATTAATTGTACTTTACCGGTCCAGAGGCCGAAGCACACTGGACCCCCAGCCGAGGCCGGGTATAGAAGGCAAGTGTCAAGCATAGAATCTGGAACAGATACTACACTTTGATCCTCCCTTCCAACTAGGAAGTAAGGGATATCTGACATAGGTTAAAGAGTAAGATCTTAGCAGGGAGCTCTTTTTGTGACTTTGTGTCGGCTAAACACAAAGTTCGAAGATAAATAAGGGGGTGGAGGTAATGAAAGGGAAAAACAAAAATATGATAATAATAATAATAATAATAATAATAATAATAATAACGCTGGTAAGAAGAAGAAGAAGAAGAAGAAGAAGAAGAAGAGGAGGAGGAGGAGAACGTGTCAACTGGTGGACTTTGCGGTTCCAGCAGATCACAGGGTGAAGATGAAAGAAAACGAAAAGATGGACAAATACCTGGACTTTGCCAGAGAATTGAAAAAGCTGTGGAATATGAGGTTGAAAGTGATACCAATTGTAGTTGGTGCACTTGGAACGGCCCCCAAAAAGCTTTGGGAAAAGACTGGAGGAACTGGAAATTAGAGGAAGAATTGAGACCATCCAGACTACTGCACTTCTGTAATCGGCTAGAATACTCAGAAGAGTCCCGGAGACCTGAGGAGACTTGTTGTCACTCAAACTCTAGTGAAATACCATCAGTTAACAATGGTGTGATAAACTCAAAAGGAGTGAAAATAATAATAATAATAATAATAATAATAATAATAACTGAAAAAGTTATGTAATATGAAAGTGAAAGAGATAGCAATTGTAGTTGGTGCACTTGGAACGGTCCCAAAAGGATTGGAAAAGGGTTAGGAAAGTTTGGAAATCAGAGGAAGAATTGAAACCATTCAGAACACTGCACTGCTGCAATCTGCCAGAATACTCAGAAGAGTCCTGGAGACCTGAGGAGACTTGCTGTCACTCAGACTCCAGTGAAAGACCATCAGCTAACACTGATGTGAAAACTCAAAAGGATATAATAAAACAAAGAAATTAACGAGAGAAGAAACAAAAAAATAGAAATACCTCCTCCCTTCCACACTCACTTACCTCCCCTAAAAAGTAAACGAAAAGTTTCTTTAAAAAATGGCTCGGTGGCAAAAGGCATACACCACCCCATACGCCAACCGCCCACGTTATATTATCATCTCGCTCTCATTTTTTATCCTAGCAGTTCCAAACGAAAATCTCTGGAAGATGATAAAAGAGAAAGTCAGTGCGCCGTTTTTCATCAAAATGCACACACCGTCGACCGCTTCAAAGACACACGTCATATTTTGCGTGTGCGACAAGGGTGTCTAATGTGGAGAGCTTAGATAAATGTTCACAGATCTGGAGGGTGGGGGATACAGGGGGTGAGACAGTTGAAATGTGGATCTAGTCTGGGGGGTCGGGCATAAGAAAGCCAAAACGAAAAACTGGGAAAAGTATAAATACACATATATGAGTCACTATATATATATATATATATTTCTTCCTCTAATCTTTTACTATATATATATATATATATATATATATATATAAAGGGGTGACTTATAATGACTGGTAGGGTCAAATAAACGATAAGTTAAGACACAGGTGAGTGGAAACGTTACGACAACTCAACAGAACACATTAATTAAATAGATAGGTAGGTAGGTACGGTTGATTTGAGGGTGCGAGGTCGGGCACAGCTACGTAGGTCGAGCTGATTTGAAGGTGGTGGCATTTCGGTAGGTATGACTGATTTGGGAAAGCGAGTGGGGGGGGGGGCACTTACGTAGGTATGATTGATTTGGGGGTGCAAGATGGGGACACTGGTAGGATTGATTTGGGGTGCGAGGTGAGATACAGTAAGGTCTAGCTTCTTTGAGGATGTTAGGTAAAGTGCCCTTAGGTAGGTATAGTTGATCTAGGGTGCAAGGTGAAGACACTTAGATAGATCTGGCTGATTTGGGGGCGCAAAGCAGGGGACATTTAGGTCTGGCTGATATTTTGAATCTAACGAACTCTGATTCAAAATGTATCGTACTACAGTACGTACATAATTCGTAAGCTACCAATGAATTATGTAACATAAGTACCAACAATCATTTTCTTCAAAATATGAGGCATGTTGATAAAATAGTTTATTTCAAACATAATTTCATCAAAAGGGTAAGTAATTATGGAAATTTTCGTGAAAATCGGATTATTTAAAAAAAGCTTTTAGTCGTAACTTGTTTTTGGCTACGTTAAATTTCAATTGATTTAACGGTGTGAAAATGTAAACATTTTTTCGTTCATAATTTTCATTATTTCCGTAAGCTGAATTTTTTTAAAAATCACCTGGAGTTTTTTTAATGTTTCTTTTGAATGGACCAAAAATTTTGAAGATAATATTAACCTTTATGCAAGTTTCATTGTGTTAAATATAGGGGGGTGTAAATTTGACAGGGGCAAATTGGAGGTCCCTATAGTTTTCTCACTCCCGTATACGCAAATGTATCCCCGAACAAATATCCACAATTACATATACTAGCAAATATATGCACCCTCCGGGTGCAAGTATTTAAGTTTTAATGTAATAAATATTGTATTAAATTAGAAAGGCTAATGAAACTAAATAAGAATACAGATAAGATTTGAAACAGAGGGAGTATAATAAATTTGAAACAGAGGGAGTATAATAAAAAATGGAACAACTGAAACTTACTCTTCCATCACTCTCGTCTTTCATTGTTATTTTTTCTAATTTAAGTATTTAGTTATAAGAGGAAGTAAAAATAAAAATGACAGTTATTTTATCTTGTTAATGGATTTCATTTAAGATTCATTGAAGAGATTTTTGCTTATATTCATTAAAATAAAACCAAACAGTTAGAAATCATAATACTAAGCACATATTTATTAAATTCGATTTTTTAATATTAATATGCAAATTAGCCTTCCCGTTCACACTGTAAACTGCTATTTTGTTGTATATATAAATATAATTGCATTTAGTCAGTATGTAGACATAGTTAACAGTATTAATAATGTAAGACAATTTTATTAATGATTGAGGTTTAGATAAAAATAAAATCACGGAGAATGTGATGTCAATAACTAAGAGAATTGTGACTTGAGTAGGAATATAGTTTCGGTTACAGACATACAAACACACAATCTCCATTATAATAAGATTTACATATACATGCGTACGCATTGGGGATGTCCAATCTGTCGTGTCAAAATTACCCCCCTCCCATTATTTAACACAATGAAACTTGAATAACGGTTAATATTATCATCAACAATTTTGGACCATTCAAAAGAAGAAAGATTTTTTTTAAAACTCCTAATGATTTTTTTTTAAATTCACCTTACGGAAATAATGAAAATTAACGTAACCAAAAACAAGTTATGTCTACTGTTTATGTTTAGGTCTGGCTGATATTTTGAATCTAACGAACTCTGATTCAAAATTTATCGTACTACATGATGTACAGAATTCGTAAGCTACCAATGAATTATGTAACATATGTATCAACAATCATATACTTCAAAATATGAGGCATGTTAATAAAAGCTGTATTTAGATAGCGAAAACAGCACTGCTTATTCACCCGTTTGCTGCTGCAAAGGTCTAAAAGTTATTTTTCTGCCATTCTTGAGGGCGTCAATGAGAAACAATCTAAAACAATTTGTAGCATTTAGCTTTTTCGGACAGTTGTCCTCATATTTATTGTTATGTTTGTTTTGTTTTGTTTTACGGCATATCAACCTTGGTGGATCATTCAAAACCGACAAAGTTGTGAAATAAATTAATTCTTAATGCACAATACAATTTTGTTTATAAACTCATGTTTTTCTATTTAACCCATAGATAGGACCCTAACAGGGACTACCACCCCTGATCAGATTGGACCAGGGAGCAATGGTGATGGAGGAGTGCTCCACATTCCCCAAACCTCCAGAACTGGAACCTCACCATCAGATAGAGTTTAACGTCATTCCCAGGACATGTAGACCCTCATCCACCGCCTTCTAGCACCCATATGATAAGAAGAATTGGGGGTTGCCATAAGGGCAATAGGGTTGGGGCAATCATATAGGTGCTAGGGCTTGATGTGACCAGCCGATTGATCGGAGGGGGCCTCTCCGACCGCCCGTCTAGCCCAAGTAAGGACCAAAGTGGAATATTGCATTTCATGGACTGCTCAACCACCTGGGTTCTATCCTTAAAAGCATCACGGGTCGCCACCCACGGCTAACAAGTGGCCCCATTGGGGAGTCTTACCTCTCTGCAGAGGTGCAGTAGTTGCATTCTAACGCCCTAGGCGACAGGGCAGAAAAGCAATAGGGAACCAAAAGTTGATTTGCTCAGATTTAGTATATTAATAGTTAGATACACCCCAAGTCCAGGATTTGAACTCGTGTCACCGTGTCCATTTTGGACTATGATAGCCGTAGGTGGCGACCCATAATGCCTGAGGACGGAACCCAGGTGACCCCAATGGGGGAGTCTTACCCCTCTGCAGATGTGCAGTAGGTGCATTCTAACACCGCTGCCGACAGGGCGAGATTTGAACTCGTGTCACCGTGTCTATTTCATACGATGATAACCATTACGTGCCACACGCCTCTTTAATAGACAGCTAAATAAACGGAGACAGATAAATGAGAGGGGACATTATATATATATATATATATATATATTATATATATATATAGAGAGAGAGAGAGAGAGAGAGAGAGAGAGAGAGAAGTTGAGAATCTGGCCAAGTTGGATACGTAGAATAAAAAATAAGACGATGAATGGATCAGAAGATTAAACCCTCCCCATAACACCCCCCCAAAAAAAAAAACCAGAACGTCCTTGGCAATAAACCATTACTTAAAGAGAAAAACGAGATACGAATAGGAGGGTCGCGGTTTCAAACCGGGGCAAGGGTGGGCGACAAAAGAGCAAAGGTGGCGGTAATCAATTTTTTTTTTTTTTTTGAATATGACCAAAAAGGAGAGAACAAAATTTGTCTCTATTGTTTGCGGCTCGTTAGACATAGGCGCCATTTTTTAAGGGAGGGTAGGGGTAATTGGGGGGTGTCCATAACTTTTTTTTTGGGGGGGGGCATCATTATTTTTGTCTTTCTGTCTGATTTGGTGGCTTCTTTTTTGACAGGTTCTTTTTTTCACTTTCGATTATTGATTAGATACGATTAAGAGGGAAAATGAAAAATATCACCCCCACCCACCTTACCTGACATTGCTTCCGGTTGGGGGGGGGGCTAAAATATTTATACAACCGTTTTCTTTATTTTACCTGTAAAAAATCTACTAATAAGAAAATAAGTAGGTTAAACTTGGTATAAGTCCATGGGAATTAGGCACCCAAGGGGTTGAACTTACAACTCATTGGTATGATAGGGATAGATAGGTAGATATGAACAGGGAGAAAGAGATTAACAGAGATAGATAGATATTAACAGAAAGAGACAGATAGATAGATAGATATTAACAGAAAGAGGCAGATAGATAGATATGAACAGAAAGAGACAGATAGATAGATATTAACATAAAGAGATAGATAGATAGATAGATAGATATGAACAGAAAGAGAGAGATAGATAGATAGATATGAACAGAAAGAGATAGATAGATAGATAGATATGAACAGAAAGAGAGAGATAGATAGATAGATAGATATGAACAGAAAGAGAGGGAGAGATAGATAGATAGATATGAACAGAAGAGATAGATAGATAGATAGATAGATAGATAGATAGATAGAAAGAAAGAGATAGATAGATAGATATGAACAGAAAGATATAGATAGATATATAGATATATATATAGATAGATAGATATGAATAGAAAGAGATAGATAGATAGATAGATATTGAGATAGATAGATAGATATGAATAGAAAGAGATAGATAGATATATAGATATTAACAGAAAGAGATACATAGATATTAACAGAAAGAGATAGATAGGTAGATATTAACAGAAATAGATAGATAAATATGAATATAATGGGATAGAATATAGATAGATAGATAGATAGATAGATAGATAGACACACACACACACACACAAGGTGTATAAAAAAAGGTATCGAGATTTTTTGTACTTTTTGACACACTTGTATTCTGAAAAAAAAATAACGTTCCATTCATTAATTTTTTCAGAATACAAGGTGTGTCAAAAAACTACCAAGTTTAAAACAGTATTTACCAAGATAGAAATGAAGAATGGATGGAATATTTTTTTTTTTTTTTCAAAATACAAGGTGTGTCAAAAAGTACAAAAAATCTTGATACTTTTTTGACACAACTTTTACATATCAACTCCTCCACATGAACAGCATTGGCACAAGGTCAATTTCTTAAATTTAATACGTTTGAATTCGGAGTTTTCCTTCTTCTAGACTGATTACCTAGCCAAGGTTAAAGAGCCCAGTCACCCCAGCTATTGCTTAAATGGTCACCCATCTAAGTATTGAACAGGCTCATCGCTGCTTAACTTCGGTGATCTAGCGGGAACCGGTGTTTTCAACCTGACTTGGCCGTAATATCACTGTAGGGAATTATTATTATTTAAGAAACTAGAAAAAAAGACGTGATCATAAAGTGGGTGATACATTTTCTATTCTAATCTAGTAATAAACTGATCCCCCATTATTTGGCCATTCTCTCTTTTTTCCAAGATGATAAACAAATGACTCAGGTTGCTTATAGTACCTGCTGTTGTTTAAATGGTCACCCATCTAAGTATTGAACAGGATCATCGCTGCTTAACTTCAGTGATCTAGC
>CM042175.1:55577624-55585124 GCA_023376005.1 Doryteuthis pealeii | reverse complement strand
TATATATAACAATATGGTTACCACGTCCAGGATTTGAACTCGGGGCGACGAGTCCATTTCCCATTGGTGTGCCAGTATTATATAAAGCAGTATTATTAGGAGACTTCTCAATATATGTGATAGAGCAATTATCGTATTATAATGGAGATTATGTTTTTGTTTGTCTGTAACCGAAACTATATCACTACTCAAGTCACAATTCCCTTAGTTATTTACGTCTCATTCTCCATGATTTTATTTTTATTTAAACCTCAAAATATTTATAAAATTGTTTTACATTACTAATACTGTTGGATTTATCTATATACTCTTAACACACAATTGTATTTATATATAGAACAAAATAGCGGTTTACAGTGTGAACGGGAAGACTAATTTGCATATTGATATTAAAAATTCGATTTTAATAAATATGTGCTTAGTATTATTGATTTCTAATTTGGTTTGGAGGTTGATTTTGAAGATTATTTAAGAATAAATCACAGGTTAACAAACAACACCATTGTTACCTTATTTTTTCTTTACGCCTGCATTGTGATAGCCTTCACAATCAACCTCCAAACCAATATATATATATATATATATATATATATATATATATATATATATATATTTCACCATTATTGAGAGGATTCAAAAAGATACCGACATTAAATCTGTAATCGGAAACCATGAGTACAGATGAATTAAAAAGATAAAAAGTTTCCATCCATTCGGCCTCAACAAGAAGCTTGATACTCTACTCTGGCAATAAAGTCAAGGTGACAAAAAAGTGTAACAAGCGTATCTGAAGCTCGCTCATATCTCAAATTTTAGTTCATACCACAAAGTAAAAAAAAATCGACCGAGAGAAAGCTCTTAAGTTGGGGCACTTGTAAATCAAGGTACCACTGTAATATTTTATCTTTGGTGTAATAAATTAGGAAAATCAAATGTTGTTTAGTGAGCTTAACATAAGCGTATCTGAAGCTCGCTCATACCTCAAATTTTAGCTCATAACACTAAGTAAAAATTGATGAAAGCTCGTAAGTTAGGGCACTCATAAGTCAAGGTACCACTGTAATATTTTTCTTTAGTGTAATAAATTGAATAACATAAGCGTATCTGAAGCTCACTTGAATCTCAAATTTTAGCTCATAACACAAAGTAAAAATTCGACCGAGTGACAGCTCCTAACTAGGAAAGCTCGTATGTTGAGACACTCGCAAGTAAAGGTACCACTGTGATTCCGAAAAATTCTACCATTCCCCGGCACTGGGGAGGGAGGATCTTGTTGCGAAAAAAAAAAGAGTTAAAAGGCGAATGTAACCACGGAAAGAAATAAAACGACTAAGAATGACACGAACAGATACCAAAATCCCACCGATACAATCAATATGAATAATAATGATGAAAAAAAAACCCCAGTACGATTTACGGATAAACATAATAAAACCCACTCCTGCCCTCTGCTGCCCTAACACGCGCTGGCACAACCACAAATACCCTTACCCCACCTAGCGGTCATCCGCCGACTGCAATGTGTTCGAACGCTATCAGATAGCCACCACCTCCTCCCTTAAACAGTCCGGTTTAGAATCCAGCCCCGGTTTGCTCGACTATCTGGTCCGATCTCCCGGTAGCGAGGGGGGGGGGGTAGAGATAGCGGTCCTTGTCTTTTGAGGGTTTTCACATACATGCCAACTATGTGTCAGGCCCGATTTATGGGCTCAAAACGTTGAAAACCAAAAATATGCAATATTTGTACGGTGTGTAGGTGTAGGTGTGTGTATGTGTCTGTGTGAGTGGGATTCATTTTCCTCATCTTCTAAATCCAACCATCCAACCAACCCACCCGCCAACCACCCAACTCCCCGTTCCCAGCAACTGATGATCAAGCCATGTTTACGTTCATCCAATATTTCAATTACAAACTCCATTAAGTCAGGGTCGACGGCAAAAATCCGCAACTGGAGGAAGAGGAAGAGCTGTGACGGAACGAACTGGAGGCGATCGCAAAACTCAACGCAAGTTTTGACCTATCTTAATATTTGGCGCTCTTTTTCAATTCTCCATTAATATTCTCTGAGCGATGATGATAAATTAGAAGCGAAGAAGAGAAGAGACAAAGACGCGGAGGGTTTTGTGAGGTGGACGCATCGCGCCAGGCGCCTTGCGTTGATCTACGCCTGACAGTTTGTCTAATGAATATCCTGGTGAGCTGTCAGCCTCGGTGACAGGCGTCTTGTGTTGAGGTCGGCCGAGGCTAACCAAAGGCCGATAGTGTTTATGTTATACCATCACAATGTAATAATATCACATGGTTTGGTATGCTCATCATCATCAATATATTCGCACACACACACACACATTAATATATATATATATATATATATATGTATGTGTGTGTGTGTGTGTGTGTGTGAATAAAAAGGCCTTAAATACCATGGGTATCGTGATTATTGACCATTTCCACTCGTGGGTATCTGAGGTCCACAGTGCCATTTGCCTATCTAAATAAAATGTAAACGTGGTCTGATGAAGCTATGTGGGCCCCAGATACCCACGAGTGGAAATGGTCCATAATCACGATACCCATGGTATTTAAGGCCTTTTTATTCACAAATAAATTTGCTCTGCTTTATAATAATTAAACATTGAGCTCTCATACGGAACCTGAACTCTACAAGAAACTACGGTAGAAAATAGGACCAGCCTAGAATTACATTGGACCAAGAAACTTGGTACTCCAACAAAAAGTATATATATATATATATATATATATATATATATATATAAATATGCTTCTTTGTTGGTATATCTGGTGAGTCTAGTTCTCAGTATGTATATTATATTTGTATACGTGTTTATATATATATATATATATATATATATATATATATATAATATATAAATGAAGTGTACAAACAATCTGTTTGAGATGGCGATAGCCGACAATTTTGGGAGAAATGTGCTTAATTGAAGTCATACCTAATTTGAGAATTAATTAGATATAATTAAATGAATTAGGCGTGCATATCGGTTTAAATGTAAGGCGTAAACAAATCGAGAAAAAGTCAATCTCTGTATGTACATTTCAGCCTATTAGGCCTCATCAGCAGAGTTATAGACAGGGCAGTGCTTTGTGCGTGATTCGAATCACGCACAAAGCACTGCCCTGTCTATAACTCTGTTTTTCAAAACAACGGTGTTGAAATCGGACAAAATACCCAGAAGAGTCCTGGAGAACCGAATAAACTTGCTGTCACTCAGATTCCCGTGAATGACCATCAGCTAAAACTAGTGTGAAAAACTCTTGATAATATGAGGATGAAAGTGATACCAATTGTAGTTGGCGCACTTGGAACGGCCGCAAAGAGTTTAGAAAACAGACTAGAGGAATTAAAAATCAGAGGAAGAATTGAGACAATCCAGACCACTGAATTGTTGCAATCGGCCAGAATACACAGAAGAGTCCTGGAGGGATTTGTTGTCACTCATACTCCCGTGAAAGATCATCAGCTAACGTTGGTGTGAACAAATGATAATAATAATGTGGAATATAAGGATGAGTGATACCAATAGTAGTTGGTGCACTTGGAACGGTCCCAAAAAGCTTAGAAAACAAACTAGAGGGGTTGGAAATCCGAGAAAGAATCTAGACCATCCAGACCACTGCATTGTTGCAATCGGCCAGAATACTCAGAAGAGTCCTGGACACCTGAGGAGACTTGCTGTCACTCAGACTCCAGTGAAATACCATCAGCTAACTGATGTGAAGAAGAAGAGGGGGAGGAAGAAGAGGGAGAGGAAGAAAAAGAAGAGGGAGAAGAATAAAAAGAAGAGGAAGAAGAAGAAAAAGAGGGAGAAGAACATGAAGAGGGAGAACAAGAAGAGGGAGAAAAGGAGGAAAAAGAAGAAGCAGAAAGAAAAAGAAGAGGAAAACGAAGAACAAGAAGAGGAAAAAGAAGAGGAAAAAGAGAAAGAAGAGGAAAAAGAATAAGTAGAAGAGGAAGAAAAAGAAAAAGAAGAAAAAAAGAAAAAGAGGAAAAAGAAGAAGAAGAAGAGGAAAAAGAAGAAGAAAAGAAGAGGAAAAGAATAAGTAGAAGAGGAAAAAAAGAAAAAGAGGAAAAAAAAGAAAAAGAGGAAAAAAAAAAGAAAAAGAAAGAAAAAAAGAAAAAGATGAAGTAAGAGATGATATGAGCGTAAGAATATCTCAGATGGAAATTGAAAAAATATTTTCAGTTCTCTATGACATAAAGTTGACATTAAGTTGAAACCTGATTAAAAAAATAGGGGGGGGGTTGAAGTGAGAAGGGGTGGTGGATGGGGGTAGGTGGAGTGGGGCGGGATGCAATGACATGTGACAACCATTGTGTCATGTCATTTATTAAGGGCTTTGCTGGAATTATGACACCAAACCGGATAGGACGAAACAAGCAACAACAACAAAAACGGGGGCGGGGGGAAACAATAACAAATACTTAAATACATTTCTTTTTTGTTTTTTGTTTTGTTTTTTTTTTGGGGGGGGGTCTAAATAATTTTTTAAAAAATAACAATAAATTTTAAATTATTATTTAGATAAAAAAAAGTCGTTTTATTTTGACAACTGAATCCGTTGTAAATCAAAAGATAAAAAACAAATGAAGAAGGTGATACCAACAAGATGAATTAATTAGTAGACTTAGTAAATTATACAGAGATGATTATAATTGGCTAACACAAAAACTAATAATATATTCATTTACCCAACCCCTCCACCGAGATATAGATATAGATAGATATGGATAGATAGATAGATATGGACAGACTATGATAGATAATATGAACGATGGATAGATAGATACATAGATATGAGATGCGATAGATAGATACATAGATATGAACAGACTGCGATAGATAGATAGATAGATACATAGATATGAACAGATGCGATAGATAGATACATAGATATGAACAGAATGCGATAGATAGATACATAGATATGAACAGACTGCGATAGATAGATACATAGATATGAACAGACTGATAGATAGATACATAGATATGAACAGATGATAGAGATAGATAGATAGATAGATAGATAAGATAGATATAGATATGAACAGACTGCGATAGATAGATACATAGATATGAACAGACTGCGATGCGATAGATACATAGATATGAACAGACTGATAGATAGATAGATATGAACAGAATATAGATAGATAGATATGAACAGAATAGATAGATAGATATGAACAGAATGCGATAGATAGATACACAGATAGATATAGATAGATACACAGATATGAACAGAATGCGATAGATAGATAGATATGAACAGAATGCAGATAGATGATAGAACAGATGATAATAGATACATAGATATGAACAGAATGCGATAGATAGATAGATATGAACAGAATATAGATAGATACATAGATATGAACAGAATGCGATAGATAGAGATATAGATACAGATAGATAGATATGAACAGACTACGATATATATATAATATAGATATGAACAGACTAGATAGATAGATAGATAGATAGATAGATAGATAGATATGAACAGACTACTATAGATAGATGTGAACAGACTACGATATATATATATATATAGATATGAACAGACTACGATAGATAGATAGATAGATAGATATGAACAGACTGCGATAGATAGATAGATAGATAGATAGATAGATATGAACAGACTACGATATATAGATAGATAGATAGATAGATAGATATGAACAGATTTAAGATTTTATGCGTTATTGACACAGGACGTGTACCTATTCAGCATCTCTGAAGGATTGATAAGCCATCAAACAAAACAATCAAATTAGAGACTGAATCTAATGAAGTATTGTATCGTGAGTAAGTAAAATCAAATTTATTAAAGAAGTAAAAAAAAATTAAAATTTGGGTTCATGTTTGTGAATCTGTGTTACGCCTCAAAGAGACGTGGTTCAAAGTTAACTGACCTAAAAAAATGTAAAGGTTTTTAAATAAAATAACTGGTGCATTATATCTTTTATTCATTAGTATATCATCACTGAAAATTTCATTAAATTCGGTTAATTCCTTGATTTTTAGTATTTTTTTTTTCTTTCGGCGGAGTGACATAAGATGGTGGAATTTAGGTCCGTTAAGTAGGATTTAACCACAATTCGAAATGGAAACTTAGTTTTGTCCCCCTCAAATAAAATTTTGCACATAAATTTTACACAAAATTGTAGGTATTTATTTATTGGGTCGGGTTAGCTCAGTCGGTAGAGCGTTCGGCTAGAAACCACAAGGTTCCTAGTTCGATACCGGCCCTCGCCAACTCAGCGTATGAGTAGCACAGGAATCTGTGTGGTAAAGTAAAGAGTTGATGGTAGGTGTGGCGCTCCACCTCAGACGCTAAAAAATAATCTCCTTCGTCTAGCGCTAGGGAAAAGGGGATAGACTCCCTCGCTGATTGGCTGATACCGACCATAGGCCACCCCGGCGACTTTACTTTTTACTTTATTTATTTTTAAACTTTTTAATTAACTTCTTGTTACTGAAAAAAGGGTGAGAGTAGAAAATAATTTTTTTAAATTGCTTACTCAAATTTTGAGTGTATATAACACAGAGTTGTTCTTTATTCTATGTATTAACGATTTTGACTATAAATTAAATACTCATTAATAGACTTATGAAATAATTGAGAATTTTGTAACGTAAGCTATGACGTAGTTTTGGTTACAGACATAAATACATCGAATCTCCTTTATTAATAGATAGATATCTTATGAAATCTTTGATGTACGCTATTACGTAGTTTTGGTTACAGACATAAATACACCGAATCTTCATTATTAATAGAGATATCTTATTACTTAATCTGATAAAGTCTTTGATGAACATTGTGACGTAAGCTATGACGTAGTTTTGGTTACAGACATAAATACACCGAATCTCCATTATTAATAGAGATATCTTATTACTTAATCTGATGAAGTCTTTGATGAACATTGTGACGTAAGCTATGACGTAGTCTTGGTCACAGACATAAATACACCGAATCTCCATTATAAATAGATATCTTATTACTTAATCTGATGAAGTCTTTGATGAACATTGTGACGTAAGCTATGACGTAGTCTTGGTCACAGACATAAATACACCGAATCTCCATTATAAATAGATATCTTATTACTTAATCTGATGAAGTCTTTGACGTACGCTGAGACGTAGTTTTGGTTACAGGCATAAATACACCCAATCTCCATTATTAATAGATAGATATCTTATTACTTAATCTGATGAAGTCTTTGATGACATAAAGAACAGAAACCGGGACAGAGAGTTTCACGGAAGAAAATGAACTTGTTCTTACCTTAGTCGGAGGGTCAGGCAAAACTCTGGGGTTCATGGGAGGCACTAGAACCGTGGCTATAATCATCTTTTCCTAAACTCAACTTCCGTTCAAATTCAAGTGCTTCCTCTTCAGCTTTTTCCTTTAATGCCATTTGGTAGGCGATCTCAAACGCCTGTCCT
>CM042175.1:55572624-55575124 GCA_023376005.1 Doryteuthis pealeii | reverse complement strand
GAATGAAAGAAGAAAGAAAAGAAATAGAAGGAAATGGGAAAAAGAAAAGAAAGAAAGAAAGAAATGGAGAACGAACCAACAGCAAAGAATTACAAACTAAAAGAAAAAGGAAAAAACAAGAATAGAAAGAATGAAAAATAAAAGAAGAACTAAAATGAGGAAAAGAGAAGAAAAAAATGAAAGAAGGAAATTGGCGAACAGAATGTTGAAAATGAAAGAGTTTGAAGAAGAACTAAAAATGTAAAAAGAAATTGAATAACAAGAAGGAAGGAATGAAAGAAAGAAAGAAAGAAAGAAGGAATGGGAGGAAAAAAGAAAGAAGAGAGGTAGGAAGAAAAAAAGAAAGAGAGGAAGGAAGAAAAAAAGAAAGAGAGAAGAAGAAAAAAGAAGAGAGAAGAAAAAAGGAAGAAAAGAAGGAAGGAAGGAGAGGAAAAAAGAAAGAAAGAGAAGGAAGGAAGAAAGAAAGAAGGAAGAATGAGAGGAAAAAAAGAAAGAAAGAAGAAGGAATGAGAGGAAAAAAGAAAAGAAGAAAGAAAGGAGAAAGAAGAAAGAAGAAAGGAAAGAAAGAAAGAAGAGAGGAAGAGAGGAAGAAGGAAGGAAGGAAAGAAGGAATGGGAGAAGGAAGGAAGGAAAGGTTAGTTTTGTTTTACGGCATATCAACCTGTGGGTCATTCAATGCCGACAAAGTTTTCAAATAATTAAATTCTTAATGGATACTCAATTCTTTTTATAAACTCATGTTTTTCTATTTAACGAGTGTCAAAAAAGTTTTGAAAATTGAAATATATCATGAATGAAATAAATGAATGAAAAGAAAGAAAATGAAAGAAACCAAAAAAGAAAGAGAAATAAAAAAGGAAGAAGGAAGATAAAGAGTCAGTCGAGGTGACATTTGATGTATGGCTCCCCAAAATGGACAAGAATTGTGGCCAGAAAATAATGACAGTGGGGGGGGGGAGAGAAAAGAGATACAGTGGTCAAGAATCCTCTGTTTCTATGGTCAGTCTATAATCTAAGATATAATTCGCCTCCTTCCATCATCACCATTATTATTATTATTATTATTATTATTATCATTGTTGTTGGTCTTATTGTTGTTACGATCCTCATCATTTAGTTCTGGGAGGAAACGCAAGATGGCAGCACATAGATAAGAGCGGGAAAATCGAGTGGGCTTTCAAAGTAGATCCGGTATGAGATCCTATTTTTACCCGAGCACGGATGGCGGTGGGGGTCTGGTGGCGGGAGAGGCCGATAAACGGTGTATTTAGCGCGGGATCCGATCACCTCAACCCGTGACACGCTCACTCATTTCACAGCTCTGGTCTTGTTACATAGAAAAGCATACTATCAAATCAAATCTGAAGTAATGACAAGACCTCAATACTCCAGTGGGGCCAGGCCTACCGCCGATACAGCCGCCACGGCCACCACCACTCCCTTTCCTCCTCCCCCCAAACGCATACGTCATTTTCCAGCTCTTAACTGAGGTCACAGAGGTCAGAATTTTTACAGAATATAAATCAACGACTCTATCGGGTTGGTCAAAATTAACACGGGCGTGAAATCCATCATAATGATTCTTTGGCGTTTCGTGCATTTGTCATAAGGATGCGGATGAAGTTAAAAAGGGCGGGAAAAATAAAAGGAGAGGGGATAGAGAGAAAGAGGGGGAGAGAGAGAGAGTGGGAGAGAGAGTCGTTTGCCAAGATGGAAAGAAAGAAAATGAAAGTTAAGGCATGAATGAGAGGGGGATAAGGAAAGAGAGAGAGGGGATAAGGAGAGAGAGAGGGGTAAGGAGAAGGAGGGAAAGAGAGAGGGGGTAAGGAAAGAGAGAGAGGGGGGTAAGGAAAGAGAAGAGAGGGGTAAAGAAAAGAGAGAGGGGGGGTAAGGAGAGAGAGAGAGGGGATAAGGAAGAGAGAGAGGGGATAAGGAGAGAGAGAGGGGGTAAGAAAAGAGAGAGAGGAGGGGTAAGAAAAGAGAGAGAGGGGGTAAGAAAAGAAGAGAGAAAAGAGAGGGGGGGGTAAGGAAAGAGAGAGAGAGGGGATAAGGAAAGAGAGAGAGGGATAAGGAAAGAGAGAGGGGGATAAGGAGAGAGAGGAGAGAGAGAGGGTAAGGAAAGAGAGAGAGAGGGGTAAGGAAAGAGAGAGAGGGGGGTAAGGAAAGAGAGAGGAGGGATAAGGAGAGAGAGAGAGATAAGGAAGAGAGAGAGGGTAAGGAAAGAGAGAGAGAGGGGAGAGGGAAGAAGGAAAGAGAGAGGGGGAAGCCTTTGCCAAGAGGGAAAGAAAGACCAAATGCTGAAGAAAGAGAGAGAGATAGAGAGAGAGAGACGTTTTCAAGAAGAGAAAGAAAGACCAAATACTGAAGAAAGAAAGTTAAGGTATGAATGAGAGAGAGAGAGACGTTTGCAAAGAAGAGGAAAATAAAGAAACAAAGACCAAATGTATGAGAGAGAGAGAGAGAGAGAGAGAGAGAGAGACGTTTTGCCAAGAAGAGAGAA
>CM042175.1:55552624-55567624 GCA_023376005.1 Doryteuthis pealeii | reverse complement strand
GTCAACATATCTAACTCCGGTTTCGACGGAGGGGTGGGTCCAGTGGCTTCAGCCCTGGACCTTACAAGCTAACATCGTTGATTCCAGGGGGCCATCACCCCAGGCAACACCTAAAAAGACTTGATTTAAAGGGGTAGGGTTGAATTTATTGCCCAGTGCGGAAATAAATGAAGGAATGAAAAAGGAATGAAATGAAGAAGGAAAGAAATAAAGAAGGAAAGAAAAAGATAAGAAATGAAGAAGGAAAAATAAGAAATGAAGAAGGAAAAGAAAGAAAATAAATGAAGAAAGAAACGAAGAAAAGTTTTTAAAAAAGAAAAGAAAAATATAGAATATTGGAGAAAAGAAAAACAAAAAATATTTGAGAAAGGAAAAAGAGAGAGAAACGAAGGAGAAAAGAAATGAAGAAGAAAATAATTTTTTTTAAAAGAAAAGAAAAAGATAGCAAAATGGAGAAAAAAGAAAGAGAGAGAGAGAGAAACGAAAAAAAGAAAAAAAATGAAGAAGGAAAGAAACGGAAATGGAAAAAAAATGAAAATAGTTTTTTTTAAAAAAGAAAAGAATAAGATAGCAAAATAGAGAAAAGAGAAAGAAAAGACCTAGATAAAAAAAGGGAGAGAGAGAGAGAGAGAAGAAAGAGAGAGAGAAGAAAGAAACGGAAGAAGGAAAGAAACGGAAGAAGGAAAGAAACGGAAATGAAAAAAAAAGAAACTAAAGAATAGATAAAGAAATCGAAGAAAAATCAAAGAAAGAGAAAGAAAGAGAAAGAAGAGAGAGGAGAGAGAGAGAGAGAGAGAGAGAAAGAGAAGAGAGAAAGAGAGAGAGAGAAAGAAAAAAAAGAGAGAGAAAGAGAGAGAGACGATAAAGGAAAAAAAAAATCAAAGAAAAAAAAAAAGAAATGTCGTGTCCAGTGTTCTTGTTTTTAATTTCAGTTCCAACTTAATGACTTCAACTTGTTGTTTGATAGAGCAATCAAATTTTCTTTCCAGAGGTTAATCAACTACAAAGTCAAACAAAACACGCAACCCCTCCCTCTCCTATGTTCTTCCACCTCCCAACATCTTCTATTCAGGACTTGCTCCCCCTCCCCTCAACCTTCCATATCGTTTCCTAACTCCCCCACCTACAAACCCTCACTACACCCCACCCACCCCTCGTCCATCTTTATTCCAGTTGTCAACGCCCTAATAAACAACTAAAAACAAAACAAAAAACTTTTTAATATTAGTTATCATCTCATAGGCCATAATTTTCAACCAGAAAGCGCCCCCTGTTGACTGTTTGAAATAAAATCCTGATGACTGATGGGAACAATGGAATACGCACCATGCTCAGGAATCTTGGCCAGAGAACATTTTTTGGACACACACACACACATATATATATATATATATATATATAAATTTAACATTTTTAGAAAAAACAAATTATGTTAATAGTTTGCTGGCAGAATCTGTTTCGACCTTTTTAATAGAGCGGTCTTCATCAAGAGCAACATATGAAGAAAAGACGGAATAAATAACCGTTAAATAGGAGGGGGGTACAAACGAACGCTGGTGTTCGATGCTGGAATTTTTTTAAAATGCGTATTCTGTGTTAAAAATAAAATAAATTTTATTTTTAAAAATCAGAAGCATTATAATCCATAAAATAAAAACTCAAAAGAGTTTGATGTAAAAATATATTTTTAAAAAGTTTATAATAAGTATCAAAAATGTTCATGATGTATTCCAGCTACAAAAAGTAAGTTAAAAGTCCACATTTTTGTAGCTAGAATACATCATGAACATGTTTGATACTTATTATACACTTTTTTTAATATATCTTTACATCAAACTCTATTTTATTTTTAACACAGAATACGCATTTTTTTTTAAATTCCAGCATCGAACACCAGCGTTCGTTTGTACCCCTCCTATTTAACGGTTATTCATTCCGTCTTTCCTTCATGATGAAGACCGATCTATTAAAAAGGTCGAAACAGATTCGGTCAGCAAACTATTAACATCATTTGTTTTTTCTAAAAATGTTAAATTCATACTGTCGGATTAATTTCCATTTACTTTCATATATATATATATATGTGTGTGTGTGTGTGTGTGTGTGAACACAAATTCATAGATAAAGTAATGCTTATTTCGCCTACGCTGCAGTGTTTCGATCTGTTTCAATAGATCTTCATCAGGGCTTTCGTTAATTTGAGGAAAAATAATGTATCACAGAAAATAAGAAATCTGCGAGACTCTTTTGCTTTGTCGGTCAGTCTATTTAAAAATTGTTGAATGAAACGCATAGCGTTCTTAGAATGTTTAAAACCGTAGGCGGACGCCGAGATGCTTACCATGGATATTTGAAAAATGTAAACAAGCTTTGAACAGACGATAGATTCACTTGTGTTGTATGTATATATATGTGTATTATATATATATATATATATATATATATAATATATATATTACTGTGGTATGTGCAGAAATAACCTACTCGTGTTTCACCATAAGGATCTTCAGGGTTAAATCCACTGTATTAATAAAGATATTGATTAAATACAGCTAACTGCAGGAGTTTATGTTGTGGTTATGATCGTTAAAACGTTTTTTAACTGTCATAACTACAACATAAACTCCTTCGGTTAGCTGTAATTAATCAATATCTTGATTAATTCAGTAGATTTAACCCTGAGGATCCTTATGGTGAAACTCGATTAGGTTATTTCTGTACATAGCACAGTAATAAATTCGCTCTACTTACGTATTGAGCACTTTATATTTGTTACATCGCTGACTTATCATGATAAAACTTTTATCAACTAACCATTGATATCAATTTCACCGGTAAGTCATCCCTTTTTAATATATATATATATATATATATATATATATATATATATATATATATATGAAGATAGGAGGGTTGGAGTAAATCCCCCTCCACTTTATATGATAGTTATTCTCTGTTCAATCAAATCCCTCTAACTTCCCTTCCCCTCAATTTCACCACAAACTCACTTTCTCTTCTATAAATACAAATGTGCGTATTTTGTTTTGAATAAAGTTAGACTGATGAAGTTCTTCACGTAAAGAAGAACGAAATATTTCTCTCTCATACTTCTACTTGTTTGAGTCATTATTTTTTGCCCACTTTTCCTTTTACCTTACCTCATATATATATATATATATATATATATATATATCCATTCTGAAGCGGCACAAGATGGAAGTCCTGGATACATTTCATACATTCAAGCCTGACCGTATATAATATATGAGCAGACCATTGTTAATGCGACTGATTCTCACTGGGTGCCCTATACTAGCCCTGTGCCAAAAAATAACAAAAGTTTAATTGCTAAGTTACAGGTAAATAATTAGAACATAGAGTAGCTTGCAATTGCAGAAATAAAGAGCAGTGTCCTGTAGAAGGGTAATGTAATTACGAGAAGGTAGTATACCAGACAACCATTTTCCAGATAGAAAATAAAAATAAATATTTCAAATATATGTACACATATAGTTTTAGTAAAATCCGATCTCAGAGAAAATAACGTGTATAAACAAGCAAAATGGTGGCCAACATTTCTCTCACTCGCCCTCCCCAGTCCTCGTACCTGGCCGTGTATCATCACCCCCCTCCTCGAACAACCCCCACCTCACCCCGAACTTCTGATAACATTGATTCTCTGTATTATTTTATCACCAGACAATAAAGTGTTTGTTGGTTGGCCAACGCTAACCCTGACTGTAACGTATCGGTCAGTTGGCTAAAGATTTGTCGATGAGAGGCCAAAGTTGCGGGGAGATTGGTCAGTTACAAACGCCACAAAACAGAGTCCTTGGCGTGACACGGGCTGACCGCCAGGGTACAAATCAAGCCCGACCACAGAAGGCTGGCCTCGAATAGTTAATTTGGTCGCCGTCGCAGGCAAACGTCGTTCATTGAGTGTACGTGCTCCGAGATGAGGACAGAAAAATCAGCGAAGCGGATTCAAGGCATGTGAAGTGGCGAAGCTGGCCGATAGCATCCGTGGAGTTAGTGGTAGCGGTTTTTCACAGTGACCGCCACCACCACCACCACGCTAGCTGACTGACCACTCCGACACCGCCAACGCCGCTGCTCCCTGGCAAGGAAAACGCGAGCGGGCCAACTCATCATAGAAACTGTGGACGTCTTAATCAAGAGGTCACTCCATCAATATGCTTGTACGTTTCGGCCATCCCATCCCCCAAACCTTTTATCTTTCGCTCCCTCCAACCCTATCGCACCCTCTCGTCCCTATGATTTTCTCTTTTCCTTTCTCATATAAATATATACGTTTAAATACGTTGTGTTATTTACTGTTTATCTTTCTTGTGAACTCTTACAGAAGTACGACAGTTCTCGCCATAAATAGGCGTAGTGGCTAACGTGCGGGACTGCGATATTGTAGTAAGCGAGTTCGAACTCCAATCGCGCTATTACATTCATTTTTAGACTAAAAATATATGGACACAAAATAAGAGCTCAATTTTATATTATAACCAAGTTATAAACTAGTCCCTCATTTTTTTTTCACATGGGATCCTATAAATTTCTCTAGTGAGAGAGTCCTAGACTGGGCTGGTTAAGCATTTAATCTTGGAGAAAAAAAACTCTGAATTAAGACCTGTTAACCTCCGCTTCAGAAACTGGCCTTGTGTAACATCCTGCTCGTGCGGAGGAGTTAGTAAATACGCATTTACAATGTAAATACGACCCGTGATGCTTAAAGACGGAATCTTGGTGGCTGAGTAGTCCCTGACCAGCAACACTCCACTTATACCCTTACTTAGACCAGACAGTCGATCGGAGAGGCCCCCTCTGATCAATCGGCTGGCCACGTCAAGCCCTAGTACCTATATGATTTCCGCAACCTTATTGCCCTTATGGCAAACCCAACCCTTTTTATCATATGGGTGCTAAAAGGAGGTGGCTGAGGGTCTTCATATCCTGGGTATGACGTTAAACTCTATCTGATGGTGAGGTTCTAGTTCTGAAGTTTTGGGGAATGTAGAGTACCCCTTCATCACCATTGCTGCCACGTCCGCTCTGACCCGAAGTGGTAGTACCTGTTAGGGTCCCATCTATGGGTTGAACTTTAATATTTTTTTTAAATTGAGTATCCATTAAGAATGAATTTATTTCAAAACTTTATCGACATTAAATGACCCACTGTGTTTGATATGCCGTAAAATAAACCCAAACCACTAGTAAGTGCCATGGTTTATCATAGAACGCCCAAAATTAAGTGATCTGGTATTTATATCTAGGGGAAAGGGGTTTCATGCCTTTCTCAAGATTAGTACGAAACTAAATGCAAACTATCCAAGACTGAGTTTGAACTCGGATAGTTGATTTCAATTTCTCTGTTGCCACCCTTTCCTAACGCTCCCCGCCCCCCTCGCTCGGGAGTGACTGACTTCCTAATCAACAACAGGCGGTTATGCCAAAAATAATCATTTATCGGATAGGGATTGGGAAACCTTACAGCAAAACAACATATCTCCCCCTCTCTCGCAATATATATATATATATATATATATATATTCATCCCCTCTTTATCTCTTCTATATATTTCACCCTTTCTTTCTTTCTCATATATATATATATATATATATATATATATATATATATACACACACATACGTAACCCTATTTTATCTCTCTCTCTCTCTCTCTATATATATATATATATATATATATATATATATATATATAATATTCCCTCTCCTATATCTTTCACACTCTCTCTCACACACATATATATTATATATATATATGAAAAATAGATGGAAATTAATCCGACAGTATGAAATTTAACATTTTGAAAAAACATACAAAATGTTAAATTTCAATGTTATATATATATATATATATATATATATAATATATATATTATATATATCCCTCGCTCTTATTATACTCTTGGTCTATCTCTATCCTATATATTTCACCCCCCTCTCTCTCTCCTCTCTCACATTATATATTTCATCCTCTCTCTCTCTCTCTATATATCATCTCTCTCTCATATATTTCACATACCTTTCTCTTATTTATATTCATCTCTCTATTTCTATATTTCATCCCTCTCTCTCATATTCTGTATATTTCCCTCTCTCTCTCTCATATCTCTCTCTCTCATTTATCATCCTCTCTCCTCTCTCTCTCATTATACATTTCCCCTCTCTCTCTCTCTCTCATATACATTTCATTCCCCTCTCTCTCTCTCTCTCTCTCTCATTCTCTCTCTCTCTCTCTCTCTCATATACATTTCATCCCCTCTCTCTCTCTCTCTCTCTCTCTCTCTCATATACATTTCATCCTCTCTCTCTCTCTCATATACATTCATCCCTTTCCTCTCTCTCTCTCATATACATTTCATCCCCTCTCCCATATATATATATATATATATATTTCATCCTCTTTTAATCTCTCTCTCTCTCTCTCTCTCTCTCTCTCCTCTCTCTCTCTCTCTCTCTCTCCTGATGAACAAGAAAAGAGAAATCATCATCATCATCATAAGCCAGAAGAGAAGAATTGAACCAACAAAATGAACACCTAATTGAAAATTCCAGAGGCTCTCGGGACAAACAAAGTCTCTCAATGGAGAGAGAGAGAGAGAGAGAGGAGGGGAGTCAAATTTGAACTCGGACTCGACCGGTAACAGGCATCGGACAAAGACGGGCGGAGGGTGGAGGGGGCAGAGGGGAGGGAGGGGGCGTGTGGGGGATGGGTGGTTGTGTTTCACGCATCGCTGGGCGCGAAAACTGGACCTGCCTTAACATCGATGGAGGCAACTGAGGAAGAGAGAGAGGTTCGCGTCTCATTAGGGTGGCAGTTAAACATAATTTTATTAGAACAAAACATTGAAGGGTAATGATCAAGAATTACCAACGAGGATGAATCGGCGGCGGGGTGGGGGGGCGGTGGTGCAGAGGAAAAAGAAAGAAAGAAAATGGGGGGGGGGCGAATAGGGAAATGAATGGTGGATGAAAGAAAGAAGGGGAAGAAAATTGAAGGAAGAAAAGTCATTAAGAATGGCGAGAAGGAAGGAAGGAAAGAAAGTGAAGTGAAAAAGAAAAAGAGATAGAAAGAAAACGCCAAATATAATGATATGCAGAAGAAAGAAAGAAGAACGAATGAAATAAAGAATGAAAAAAGAAAGACGAATAAAGAATAAAAAGAGAAATAAAAAAGAAAAACAAAAAATGAAAGAAAGAGAAAAAAAACGGTAGAAACATAAGAAAAAAAGAGAAAAGAGAAAAAGAAAAGAAAAAGAGAGAAAAAGAAAAAACGAGAGAAAAGGCGAAAAGAGAAGAGAAAGAAGAAGAAAGAGAAAGATAAAGAAGAAAAAAGAAACAAGAAAAAGCAGATAATAAAAGAGAAAAAAAGATAAGAAGAAGAAAAGAGAAAGAGACAGAAAGAAAAGAAAAAGAGGACAAAAAACAAAAGGAAGAAAAGAAAAAAGAAGACAAGAAAGAAAAGAACGAACAAGAAAAGTGAAGAAAAGTGAAGAAATGAGATAGAGGAAGATAGAATGAAGAAAGACAAACAGAAAATGAAATAAAGGAAAAAAAGGATAGAAATAAAGAACAGGTGAATGAATGAAAGAAAGAAGAGTCGAAAGAAAAGAATGAGAAGAGAAGATTGAAAGAAAAAGAAAGGAACGAAGACAATCAAAATAAGAAGGGAGATCAATGGAAATATAAGAATGAGAGAGGAGAACGAAATATATCAAGAGAAATGAGAGATAATGAAAAAAGGAAACAATAAAAGAAAAATGAATAAAGAAATAAAAATAAGAATAGAAGAGAAAAGAAAGAGGAAGAAGAAAAGAGGAAGAAAGAAAAAAAGAAGGGAAGAAATGAAGAAAGAAAGAAAGCAAGAACGAAGAAAAAAAAAAAGAAAAAGAAAAGAAGAAAAGGAAGAAAAACAAGAAAGAAAGAAAGATCAAAGGAAAAAAAGAAAGAAGTGAATTGGGAAAAGGAGAAAGGAAGAAAGAAGAATGTGGAAGAATGAAACAGACAGAGAGAAACAGAAACCGAGAAAAAGAAAAAAACAGAGCGAGGAAACAGAAACCGAGAAGAAAAACTGTACGAATCAGGAAAGAAAAAAGAAAAGGGAGAGAAAAAAAAAAGAGGAAAAAAACGAGAAAGAAAGAAAAACAAAAAAAGAAAAAGAAAGAAGAAAAAAAGAAAGAAAAACGAGAAAAAAGAAAGAAGGAAGAAAAAGAAAAAAAAAAAAAAAGGGGAACAAGAAACAGAAGCCAAAAATAAAGAGAACTGTATGAATCAGGAAAAAAGAAAGAAAATCAAGAAAAAAAAAGATAAGAACACTAAGAATAACGGTGACGTAGAGAGAGGAGAAGAGGAAGAAAGAAAGAATCCAAAAGTGAAAAAAAAGAAAGAAAGAAAGAAACGAAAAGAAAGAAAGAAAACGAGAAAGAAAAAAACGAGAAAGAAAAAAAGAGAAGAAAAAGAAAGAAAAAAAAAAAAAAAAGAAAAAGAGAAAGAAATAAAGAATAAGAACACTAAGAATAATGGTGACGAGGAGAAGAGGAAGAAAGAAAGAATCCAAAAGAGAAAAAGAGAAAGAAAGAATCCGAAAGAGAAAAAAGAAGAACCAAAAGAGAGAAAGAAAGAAAGAAAAGCAATCTCGGAAAAAAGGGCGTTCGATTAATTCTCGAGAAAAACAAGAGAAATTCTTGTAACTCGAAAAGACAACAAAATTAGTAGCATTGTCTTTAAGTTTTGCTGATTGTTAGAGAAAGAAGGAATTCTTTGAAATTTGGTACTCACATGAATTTGGTATTTAGGTGAATGGTCTTCCTCGCTAAAGACTAAATTGGGTATCATACACTAATGTTATTCATTCAGCTCTAAGCTAACATTTCTAACGAGTTATTAGTTAACAAGAAGCGGCAACTCGGCGTCGCCTGGGTAGTGGAAGGTAAAAAAAAAGTTAGTCTCGCAGAATCGCAAGTTGGATCCTCACTGGATGCCCCATGAAAATCCACACGTAAAAAAGACCTTGTGTTAATTCATCCTGGTGGTAGTGAACACACACACACACACATATATATATATTATAAAATAGGTACAAGTGATAACCTACTCGAGTTTCACCATAAGGATCTTCAGGGTTAAATCCACTGAATTAATCGAGATACCGATCAATTGCAGTCGATTACACGTGTAATCGACTGCAATTGATCGGTATCTCGATTAATTCAGTGGATTTAACCCTAAAGATCCTTATGATGAAACTCGAGTAGGTTATCACTGGTACCTATATCATAATAAATTTGCTCTATTTACGTATTGAGCACTTTGTATTTGTTACATCGCCGACTTACCCCCCCCTGAATTCTGCACCACCTAACCATCGTGACCATATTCACCGATAAATCACCTTTTTTTATTATATATATATATATATATATATATATATATATTTACTTCGTCGTTAATGGTTTTTATTTTCATAGTTTCCTCCGGACATACATACACACAACTGCCCTTTATATATGAATTAGCAACGACTACCCGGCGTCGCCTGGGTAGCGGGGATTTACAAATCCCTATGTAAAAAAAATAGACCTTGCATTGATCCAGCTACTCTGAAAAGAAATCTTAATGTCTACTATCTAAATATTAAATGAAAAAATATCCATGCTGTTATTTAAATTTTATATTTCAATTATCTTCACGAAATATAATCAAATCTCTATATTTTTGCTCAAAAACCAAGCCCTGGTGATATTTAATGTGTAATATATATTACTTTGTCATTTATTGTTTATTTTTCGAAGTTTCCTCCGGACATACAGATTCACACAACTTCCCTTTATATACGTTTAGATAGACTAGAAGCGGCTGCCCAGTTTCGCCAGGGTATATTGGGGGAGAAAAATACTAAATGTATTGATTCGTTTACTTTTGAGATTTACAAATGCTGGACATTTTTAAGTCGAATTTCAATGCTATTTCTATGTATATTCTAATTTTTAAATCTCTTTGAATATAAATTAAATCTTCATAATGTTTGCAGAAAAAGCAAGAACCGGTATATTATATTTAAATTTGTTGTTATATATACAAACACGCATACATGTATATATTACATATACAATGCATATATATATATATATATAGTACATAAATATATACACATACACACACATACATAAATATATACACCTACATATATACACACCCTAAATATATACATACATACATACACATACACATATATACAAATATATACATACACACACATACAATTATATATACACATACATACACACAAATATATATACACATACACACACACATAATTATATACACATACACACACACATAAATATATATACACATACACACACATATAAATATATATACATATACACGTATAAAAAAATATATACATATACACATATACAGTTTTACTTTGGATTACAAAGTTTCAATGCCGTAGAGTTTGGTAATAAATGATACCTAATAATATAAGTTTTGTTTTTATAATGTTCTACTAGAAATAATAAAATCATGGTATCTTCGGTTTAGAAAAAAAGAACTTCTTTTATGAAAAAAATTGTTAGTGCTGTACTTATTTATGCGCGATACAACAGAGAGAGAGAGAGTGAAAAAATAGTCCCAATAATAAAATAACCAAAGAAATTTATTTTATTTAATTTATATTTATATTATGAACAAAACAAAAACAAAAAAAGCAAATCTTTTAACAAATAAGAATAAAGACGAAAGATCAAAAATAATAATTACAAAAATTCCAATTCGTTTTTCCCCCTTTTTGTTAATGTGTGATTAGGGCTATTTTTGTCAAGTGTTTTCTACAAGGAAACGAAAATGGAAGAAAGCAGACGACCCAACAAAAGAGCGGGGGGGAAAGCGAAAGAGAAAAGGAAACAGAAATCTTAACAAAAGAAGAAAAGATAAAGAAAATCAAGCGACCCATCACAAAAGGGAAGAGACCCACAACAAGGAGAGCGCGCGGGGGGGGAGAGAATAAGAACTCGATTGCTTTGTTTGGCCATCTTGAAATATGGACGAGGCCGGCTTATGTGTCAATCGACTATTGCGTCCTCGCTTCTTTTCCGACGAGGACTTGTGGAAGATCAAATAAGACTGGAGGTTTGATCAGGGCGGGCCATGGACGATGATAAGTGGTTTGATGAGCCAGAGTACAGGAAAGGGAAAAGGTGGTTCTGACCAAGTGACTGGTTGACCAGGACGGCTAAGTGGTTGGTCGGTGCTGCGGTGAAAGTGAGTTGATCGTGTGTGCGCGCACAGTGGGAGAGGAACTGGTTGCGCTGTTGAGGGCTAAGATTAACAGGGTCGGTTGGTGGGGAGGAGATGGGAAAACAGAAACGATTGCTTATTGTACACGATGTAATTACCACTACTGCCGCCTCTAGCATCACTTGAAGGCTTGGCTTAATGGTTAGAGCGACGCTTTGACGTCGGAGACGTACAGTGCCCGACTAAGTGGCTCAACTAGAATCCGCCGGGAGATGCGAGACGTATTTCAAAGCAAGATTCAAACAGTATTCTATCCTCCCCCTTCAAGGCGGTCAGTCTAACGCCTGGGAAAAACCGGCGATACCTCAATGAGACAACAAAGTACGGTGAGACCAGCCAATGAAATAAGGGATCGTCCGGCGGTTTTATAGCAGGGATTATCTATGGTCAGGAAATATCACATCATTAACAATCATTTTTATGATTTGGTTGGTTGGTTGGATTTTATGGCATGTCAACCCTTGTTGGGTTATTTTATGCTGAAAATGTTTTGTTTCGTTTTTGCTTGGTCAATTTACAGATTGTACTAAGAAATAAACCTACATAGTTTTGGTTGGTTGGTTGGTTGTTTATTTACGGCATGTCAAACCTTGTTGGGTTATTTTATTCCGAATAAGTTTTGTCTCGTTCATTCTTTGTTAGTTAGTTGGTTGGTTGGATTTTATGGCATGTCAACCCTTGTTGGGTTATTTTATGCCGAAGACTTGGTTTTATTAATTCTTGCTGGATATTCAATTTTTTTCAAACATTTAAAAAAAATCCTTTTTTAATCTATTTAACCCATAGAGGAAACCCTAACAGGTACTACCACTCCATTAGATGCAGTTTAACTCATACCCAGGCCACCGCTTCTAGCTCATATATGGTAAAAAGTTTGGGGGCATTACCATAGGGGCAGTAGGTTCGGGATAATCATATAGGTGCTAGGGCTTTACGTGACTAGCTGATTGATTGGAGGGGCCTCTCCGCCGCCCGTCTATCCTAAATAAGGGTCAAGGTGGAGTGATGCATGTATATGGTTTCAAGTAATTATTTCTACTAGCAAATATATGCACCCTCCGCTGGTGCAAGTATTTAAGTTTTAATATCATAAAATATTAGATTAAATTATAAAGGCTAATGAAACTAAATAAGAATGCAAATAAAAAGACTTGAAACAGAGGTGGGTATAATCGAAAAATAGAACAACTGAAACTTACTCTTCTATCAATCCCGTCTTGCATTGCTAAATTTTCCGAATTTTACTATTTAGTTAAAATAGGAAGTAAAGACTAAAATTACAGTTATTTCTTCTTGTTAATGGATTTCTTTTAAGATTTATCCCTGAGATTTTTGTTCATATTCATCAAGATAAAACCAAACAATTAGAAATCACTAATACTAAGCTCATATTTATTAAAATTAAATTTCTAATATCAATATGCAAATTAGCCATCCCGTTCACACTGTAAACCGCTATATTGTTGTATATATAAATACAATTGCATGTTATTAGTATGTAGTTATGTTCAACATCTTTGACTCCGGTTTCGAACGGTGGCTTCGGACCTGGACCGTACAAGCTAACATCGTTGATCTCATCCCCCCACCCAGGCAACACCTGCCCCTTGATTTAAAGGGGTAGAGCTGGGTGTATTGCCCGGTGCCTGAGGCGCTCCACTTGAGGGGGAATGCCGACTGGAACAACGCATCTTTTGCACCCGTCACTCATGAGTCTCGGCTTGTGGGTGGTCCCACATAAATAGGGCCTTGTGCCTAACTCGTACACGTGGGGTATGTGGTAAATATCCTTGTATGTAGATATGGCCAACATTATTACAAAAGTAAAACAATTTTATTGATAATTTAAGTTTAAATATAAATAAAATCATTGAGAATTGAGATTCCCAGATAAGAAAAATCTCAACAAAAAAGATTAATTTCTAGGGAAATGCTTCCATGATATTCATAATTCATCAATGTATTAAGATTAACTCCTCCCTTAAAATATATATTAATATATATTAATTATAATTTTTTAAAAACTATAACTTACTAAATTTGCCAGAAGACTTTAACCCCAGTAGTATACACAAATAAGTTATTATCAAAATAAAGGACAATAGAAGTGGGAGTTGAAGATAGATGACAGATAGAATTACAAATTACTTTTGGCTGAATAAAGGAAACATATAAGTTTATGGAAAAACAAATCTTTAATTTCAAAGGAAACAGTCCAAATTAGAAATTAAGTTCATACAAACTAATTAAAAGTCAGAAAGGATAATAAAAATATCTATTATATTAAAATTTAAATACTTGTGCACGGAGGGTGCATTTTTTTTTTTTTTTTGCTTGTTATTATAATGGAGATTCTCTGTCTGTAACTGAAATAACATCACTGTCTACGTCACAATACCCTTAGGAATTGCATAAGTTTATCAATGAGTATTCAATTTATAGTCAAAATCATTAATACATGGAATGAATAAATTTTATTTATTAACAATATTTCTATGAAAATCTGAGATATATTTACCTCAAAACAGTCCATGGTATTAGTGCGTTGAAAATTTTGCAATGTGTGTTATATATCAATAAAGGTTTACATAATATATGGTGTGGTTAATTTGCATTCTGGTTTTAACAAAACCAGCTTTAATAAATAATCAATCGGTGTTATTGATCTCTAATAATTGATACATTGGAGAATAAAACAATAATATTAGAAATCAATAACACCGTCAAAATTGATGTCTGGCTGATACTGACAATAGATCACTACACCATCTTTTTTTTTTACAATTACAACTAAATTGATATTTACCAGGAGACTTTAACCCCAGTAGTATACACAAATAAGATATAACCAAAATAAAGGAAAATAGAGGTGGGAGTTGAAGATGGATGACAGATAGAATTACAATTTCATTTTGGCTAAATAAAGGAGACATAAGTTTATGGAAAACAAATCTTTAATTTCAAAGGAAAACATTCTAGACTTAGAAACTAAGATTCATACAAAATAATTAAAAAGACAGAAAGGGTAATAAAAATAATTCCAAACTAGACAAGTATATATAAAATGTAGGTACCTATAATTTTTAGTTATCCTGAGGAAGGTGTACCTTGAACACCGAAACCGCGGTAGATAGAAAAAAGTTTTTCTACAACTATATATATATATATATATATATATATATATATATATATATACACACTGAAACCGAAATAAAAATATCCTACACGAACATAATAATCCATCCGCCACACCTAACATGCGATAGCCCTTAAATCGTATATTACATATACTAGCAAATATATGCACCCTCCGGGTGCAAGTATTTAAGTTTTAATGTAATAAAATATTGTATTAAATTAGAAAGGCTAATGAAACTAAATAAGAATACAGATAAAAAGATTTGAAACAGAGGGGGGTATAATAAAAGATTTGAAACAGAGGGAGTATAATAAAAAATGGAACAACTGAAACTTACTCTTCCATCACTCTCGTCTTTCATTGTTATTTTTTCTAATTTAAGTATTTAGTTAAAATAGGAAGTAAAGAATATAATTACAGTTATTTTATCTTGTTAATTGATTTCAATTAAGATTCATTGAAGAGATTTTTGCTTATATTCATTAAAATAAAACCACACAGTTAGAAATCAATAATACTAAGCAC
>CM042175.1:55545124-55547624 GCA_023376005.1 Doryteuthis pealeii | reverse complement strand
CTTCAAACTTAAATTTTTGACAGAATTGATAAACAAGGACTATCACAGTTTTTCCTCGTTATTCTGTGATACATTTTTTTTATACTCTTCCTTATATCAACAAATGCCCTGAAGAAGATCTACTTAACAGATCGAAACACTGCAGCCTTGGCTAATAAACTTACCACTCATTTAATTTAAACCTGTGTTTTTACAAATTCTCTATACTATACTAATTATATATATATATATATAATATATATATATATATATGGGGTGTGTGTTTAGTTTTATCTCAACTTGAAAATAACATTTTTCAAGACGCTTCATAACATCACTTCTTAATTTTGCTCTGATGATGGTTAATATATTCAAAATATATTTTTTAAAACTGATACGCTCGAACGAGGGCAGAACTATTTATTCATTTATAAATAACACCACTCTCTGAATATCTGTTAGGTCTCATGTGTGTCATATTTATAAATAAACAGTGCTCAATATCATTGATACAGTATCTATATTCTAAGTTAGCTAGACATGGATGTCATCGGCGCCTCATTACTGGTAGTTTCTCGCTTCACGATTTTTTTTTTTTTCAAACACCTTCATTCTAAATCTAATCTTTTTCCTTCTTCCTCATTTTTACGTCTATTTTCTTCCGAATTATATAAAACAATATGAAAAATGTTCTTCTTCAATTTTTTCATTTCCCTCTTTTCCGAATTTTCCTTCATTTCTCTTTCACAAAATCATTCGATGTTTTTTTTTTAAACCTCTTCTATCCCAATCTAGGTATTTTTTCTTATCGCTCTTTAATTTTCTTTCAGACTCGTCGCTATTCCTAAAATGTTTCCTTCATTACTCTTCGCTGCTTTCCCACATTCAATTTTTTTTTTTTAACTATCCTTCACCAATCTCGTTTCCTTAGTTCTTTCCTTTTCTTCTTTATTTTCTTCCGAATTAATTCAAAACAAAATGAAAAAATTTCCCTTCTTTTTGTCATATTGTTCTATTCCCGAATTTTTCCTCGTTTTATCTCTTTCCTAAAATCCTTTCTTTTTCCTTCTTGAAATTAAATGAATTTAAATACAAAATGAAAAATATTCTTAATTCTTCAATTCTTTCAAATATTCTTCTATTCCCGAATTTTTCCTTCATTTTCTCTTTCCTAATCCCTTTCTTTTTCCTTCTTTATTTTCTCGGAAATTTAATTTAACAAAATGAAAAAATATTCTCCTCATGTCTTTCATATTCTGTCTATTTCCAAATTTTTCGCTTCATTTTCTCTTTCCTAATCCTATTCTTTTCCTTCTTTATTTTCTTGCGGAATTAATTTAACAAAATGAAAAAATAATACCTCCTTCAATCTCTTTCATATTCTCTTCTAAAATTCCCGAATTTTTTCCTTCATGTTCTCTTTCCTAATCCTTTCTTTTTTCCTTCTTTATTTTCTTCAGAATTAATGTTTAAACAAAAATGAAAAAATATTTCTCCTTCATTCTTTCATATTCTTCTATTCCAGAATTTTCCTTACATTTTCTCTTTCCCACTCCAAATTCGATTTTTTGTTGTTTTTTTTGTTATGTTTGTTTGTTTTGTTTGTTTTTTTTTTTACTCCTTTCCCCCCTTCTTTTTTTTCCTTCTTTATTTTTCTTCGTTTAATTAATTTTAAAACAAAATGGAAAATAATTCTTATTCTTCATTTTTTATTGCAATTCACACATAATAGTGAAAAGAATCGTTCCAATTTGGCCATTTTGTCAACAAACAAAAAAGGAAAAGAAGAAAAAAAAAGTGGGAAAATCTTTTTGGATTTGCTTGAAGGTGAATTTACGTTTAGCGCTTTGGTCGAAAAGAATACCACGTGTTAACAAAAGCGCGACATAATAGGACCGACAAAAGTCAAATCAAGAATTATTATCATCTGCAATGTTTGGTTGGGGTTAATTTTGATTTAACTTTCTTCTTTTTTTGTTTCCTCTCAAGAAAAATGCCAAGAAAGAAGTTCGAATGCCACGGGAGGAATGGATGGTCTGGTGCAAAAAACATTTTTATTGGCACGAGAAAAATTGAGAGGAGGAGAAGAGAGAATATTGAAGATAGAAGTGGAAAGAGGTTGAAAGAGATCGTGGTAGAGAGGAGAGAGGGGGAGGATGCAGAGAGAGAGGGGGATTGAGAAAGAGAGGGGAGATATTCAAATAAATACAGGAGGTCGAGAGTATTGAAAAAAGAGGGGGGACGAGAGAGAGGGGGTTGAGAGAGAGAGAGAGAGAGAGAGATTCAAATAAGACAGAGACGCTGCGAGAGATTGAAAAAGAGGATGGTAGAGTGTATTTGAGAGCGACCAGAGACAGAGGAAGAGAAGAGATACTGAATAAAGAGAGAATTTGAGGGATTTTGAAAAAGAGGTCGTAAGAGGGTGATTGAGAAGACAGACAGCAGAGTGATTTGAGACAGAGAGAGAAAGGAAGAGAGCGATATATCCATGGGAGGATGATGGTCCTGATGGCAAAAAACC
>CM042175.1:55542371-55545024 GCA_023376005.1 Doryteuthis pealeii | reverse complement strand
GTAGAGAGATATTGTGTGTCGTATCATATATATATATGATAATGTGTGTGCTTTAATATGTATGTGTGTGTGTTATATATAGATATATGAATATGATGTGTGCCTTTATAGTATGTGTGTGTGTATATATATATATGAATATGTGTTGTGCCTTTAATATGTATGTGTGTGTATATATATATATGTAATATGTGTGTGCCTTTAATATGTATGTGTATATTATATATATGAATATGTGTGTTGCCTTTATATGTATGTGTATATATATTATATATGATATGTGTGCGCTTGTATATATATGTATTGTGTGTGCATGGATATGTGTCTGTGTCTATATGTATATAAATATGTGTTCTTGGATATATAGTGTGTATCTACATTTTATAGATATGTTTATTTGTATATCAGTATGATGTGGGTGCTTTCTATTATCTACATATATATATATTATATATATATATAATAATGCATATTTGTATGATGTGTGTACTCTTTGTGTGTATGTAAGTATATATATATATATATATAGTGAATTAGACACAGTTGTGTGTGTGTGTGTATGTAAGTATATATATATATATATATATATATATATATAATATATATATATAGTGAATTAGACACAGTTTGTGTGTGTGTGTGTGTATATATATATATATATATATATATATATAAGTGCATATATCAGTTGACCTTTCTATTTAACATAAATTGAAAAAATGTGTGTATGTATGTATATATGCATATATATAAATAATTCTAGATATAAATGTGTTTATATTTTAAATATTTCCATCTCGTACATATTCGAGTGTATACACCGAGCCCCACCCATACCTCGAAATAGATTTGTGATCCAAAAGGCCATCTGTTTCTCGAAGGTTATAATTTAAAAATTTTCTTCTCTTTTGTCACATTTTTTAGTTTTATTTAATTATTTATTTTGAAAATGCAAAATGTTTATTTTTTATTATTTTTCTTTTATTGAATTAGTTGAGGCCTTTGTTAGTTCAGTTTAGATTTCATTTTTATTTCTCATTTTATACAAAAAAGAATTTTGTAAATAAAGCAATTTATTATTTATTTCTTTCAAGTGTCTTTCGGTAATTTTCGCTGATCTTTTCGCACGTCCATAGATTTCTTCTAACATCTTATTCACACACACACACACACACACATATATATATATATATGTGTCAAATGGCCGAGAGGTTAACGAATCGGGCTGATGAAAAGTCAGTCGGATTTCGCTCCTGGTCAGAGGTAGTTGCTGTGTCTAGCCACAATCGGCACAGATCTAATTATCAAATCTGTGCTACCTAGGCGGGGACCGGTATCGAACCAGAAACCGGATACTCTACCGACTGAAATGTTTGAGAATATCAAATCATCAGATGCGAATGATGAATTCGCATCTGATAATTTGGGAGAGTTAGACACTTTGTCTAAGCTTCCTGAAATAGACTATAACGCAAAAACTCTTTTTGTTATATATTTACTTATAAATTTACTCTGTGACTCTAACAATAACAGTATATGTACAGCTCTGTAAACTGTGACACGTTTTAAAAAAACTCCCATTTCGTAAGGAAGATTTCTTCTCCGGATTTTTGGATTATATATATATATATATATATATATATATATAGGTACTAAAGGACTTTTGCTCGTAAATTTCTACCATAAAATAAAATGAACCCCCATTTTATGTCCGTGTTTTTGCAATAAATGTTTTATTTTTCTTGCACTCTTTATTTTACAATACTAAATATATTTTATTTATTTATTTTAATATTCACTTCAATGTGTATATTCTAAAAGTTTTTATTTTGTGAGAATGTTTAGTTTTAAAGTGGGGGCTCGTTTTACAATTTAGGCATAAATTGGATCCTCCTTTTATGACCGTAATTTTGTTTTTTCATCGACGATGATTAAAATCTGACGTTTTAATTTTAGAGTACCAAAGCCAAAAAGAAAAGAAATAACAACAACAAAAAGTAATATTCAACTTTTTACTCGTAAATTCCTGCCATAAAATTAGGCTTGGGCATTTTATGGTAGGAATTTACGAGTAAAAAGTTGAAGTGTAAAAACGAAACACCTAATTTAACTGGATGAATATTGTGACAAGTCTCACCTACCCAGCACTTAAACCGCCCTGTCGGCTTGGGTGTTAGAATACACCGACTGCACCTCTGCAGAGGGGTAAGACTCCCCCCAATGGGGCCACCTGTTGGCCGTGGGTGGCGACCCGTGATGCTTAAGGATAGAGCCCAGGTGGATGAGCAGTTCATGACATGCAATACTCCACTTTGGCCCTATCTTGGGCTAGACGGGCGGTCGGAGAGGCCCCCTCCGATCAATCGGCTGGTCACATCAAGCCCTAGCACCTATATGATTTTTCCCAACCCTATTGCCCTTATGACAAGCCCCAACCCCTTTTTATCATATGGGTGCTAGAAGGCGGTGACTGAGGGTCTACATGTCCTGGGAATGACTTTAAACTCTATCTGATGGTGAGGTTCCAGTTTTGGAGGTTTGGGGAATGTGGAGCACCCCTTCATCACCATTGCTCCCTGGTCCACTCTGACCCGGAGTGGTAGTACCTGTTAGGGTCCCGTCTATGGGTTAAATAGAAAAATGTATTTATAAA
>CM042175.1:55502371-55539871 GCA_023376005.1 Doryteuthis pealeii | reverse complement strand
TTATTTTTTAAATAAAAAAAATGAAATGAAATAATGATAATAGAAAAAATGTAGAAATGTTCCGCACACAAAGAAATATCGACCTTCCTCAGAGTAAATCCTTTTTCTTTCCTTTATTTCTCTTTTCAACATACTCTCGGATTCACTTCCATTTTCATTACACACACACACACACACACACACACACACATAATGATGACTCTGTATATCTGCTGTCTGTGCATTTCTTGGTATCTGAACTGTTTGATTTAAGTTGGTTTCACTGTTCTTCTGGTTCTTCTTGGGATGTCTTGTCCTTTTCATCTTGTCCGTCCTCGTTGTTTTTTGTTTTGTTTTTGTTTATTAACGAATACAAGACTTTATCTTGTTTTTTTTAGACTTTTTTATTTTAATAAATTCAAGTAAGAGACAATGATTCGTGGAGAAATGGCTTCGAACGGAAGACACCATATTGCGTCCGTCTTGTTTCACCACTCTGCCAAAACTGATTTTCTAAACTCGGGTCAACCAGATTAATAGGTCAATTAAAAGGTTAGATCTTGTCAATCAGTTTATACTGTATTTATCCATTACCGTTATTTTAAATTCTACACTACAACACGTAATTCATAGGCAACCTCTGAATTATATAACAACTGGTCCTTTAGGGAGTCC
The DNA here is from genome assembly GCA_023376005.1 of Doryteuthis pealeii. Taxonomy (NCBI): domain Eukaryota; kingdom Metazoa; phylum Mollusca; class Cephalopoda; order Myopsida; family Loliginidae; genus Doryteuthis; species Doryteuthis pealeii. The sequence goes on along the minus strand of CM042175.1, from coordinate 55,539,217 downwards.
CCTATGTTGTTATAAGGTCTCTATTCCTGTGAATGGTTTAGTCACTCCATTCACATGCCAGCTGACAGACTCCCCCATAAAATACTTTATGGCGAAGTCGAAGATTGCACGCAAAGGACAGTTTTTTTTGGTTGGTGGTGGGGGGGGGGGGCAAAACGGTTCAAATACCATATAAAGACACTGAAGAGATGCACCATCACGCCTTCAAACTGAGCTGAACGAGATTAACTGCAGAGCGGGATGTCTTCGTCGCCATGAACCACCAAATGCAGATGAAATTTCCCTTGCAATGTGTGTGATTGCATCCGCAAATCAGAATTGGACTAACTAGCCACCCAGAGGGTCCAAAACTGTTGAACTGCAACGGACTTTCAAGAAGAGAAGAGATTCCTTTGTCGACAGGGATTATGATACGCTTACTGTATTCCATTTTACACCCAAAGGCGTAGCCTTGGTATGACACTAAACTGGTGGTGAGTGTGGAGTACCCATTCATTGCATTAATCCAGGTCCACGCTGACCCGGAGTGGTAGTATCTGTTAGGATACCATGCATGGGTCCAATAGATCTGTTTAAAAATGTGCAATTATTTATACAAGGGAGAGTAAAAAAAAAAGTAATGCCATTTTGTTTAGGACAGGTATAATTACCAACACAAGAACATGTATCATGCATCAAAATGAGGCTGGTCGTCTATGGATCACATCCCAATTTCTCCACATAGGTGAGTCAAAAGGTAATGCCATTTTGTTTAGGACAGGTATAATTACCAACATGGAACATGTATCATACATCAAAATGAAGCTGGTCCTCTGTGAATGACATCCCTACTTCTCCACATAGGTGAGGCAAAAAGTGATGCCATTTTGTTTAGGACAGGTATAATTACCAACACTGGAACGTGTATCATACATCACATACTTACTTCTCCACATAGTCACCGTTTTTCTCAATAGCAATGATCCACCTACGAAGAGAGCATGTATCCCTTCCCCGTAAAATTGTTCTTTGAGTCACTTCTTCACTACAGATTTCACTTCCTTGTCACTGGAATCATTTTTGCCTTTCAAACCCTCTTTTATGGGACCGAAGAGATGATATTCTGAAAGCGCTAAATCTGGTGAGTATGGAAGATTCGGTAAAGTTGTCTACCCGAATGAGGCAATTTTCTCCTGCTTGTGTGTGGTTGAGCATTGTCATGCAGAAGAAGGACATTGTCAATTGGCAAGTTGGGTCTTACTTGTCGGATTATTTCTCTGAGCATCGCCAGGGTCTCAATGTAGACCTTATTTTTCTAAAAAAAAGTTTCTATGTTTCAAGTTCTTAATATCTTCAAATTGGTATAAGTAAAGTTTAATATAGGCGCGTGGTCTGATGGTTAGAGTCGACCCGAGTTCAATTCCTGGACGAAGCCGTTTGCATTTCACATGGCGCTAATACCCTTGGGAAAGGCATGAATCCTACTCTCCCCTCCAGCTATGGATAAATAGTAGGACAGAGTTTTTTTAAAACTATGTTTAGGTAACCAGTCTAGGAGAAGAAAAACTCTGAATTCAAAACCTGTTAAACTCCGCTTAAGAAATTGAGCTTGTGTCGCATCCTGCTCGTGTGGAGGAGTTGGTAAATCTATTAATAATGGGATTCGCTTCCGGTTTTTGTCTGTAACAAAAATTACGTCACTGCTTACGTCACATTACCCAAAATCGTCATAACATAAAATAAATACACTCAAAATGTGCACATGCAGCATTAGACAGTCCTCATTGTTTTTTGAAACAAGTTTTAATAAATACATGACTGGTATTATATATATATATATATATATATATATATATAGTTTGTTTTATTTTAATACATATTTAAAGTTTACATTTCAAATTGTTTTATTTTTTAATCCTTTAATGAATTTGATGATTTTACTTACTTAGGGAACAAACTTGCTGACATTGAATTTTTTTTACTCCCACCCAATATGTTTCAAAAATCTATTTTTACATCGCCCGGGTGGCGTTTTTTATTTTGTACTAGTATATATAAATAAGTTTAATTAACTTCATTTGGTTTGGTTCTGTTTGATTTTTTAATGGTATAATAACCCTGTGGGTTATGTAATGCCAAAAGCTGTTACAGTTGTTACTCAGTTTTCATCTGAAAATTCAATCAATTCGGATATACAAAAAAAAAAAAAAGAATTTGTAAATTTCTTCCTTCAGCTGAAAATCGGGAAAATTCTCAACTTAGTAATAAAAGAGTTTGTTTTGTTTTACGGCTTATCAATCCTTTTCGGGTTATTTAATGCCGAAACAAGTCATTTTGATTTCAATGTAGGCCTTAGTTTTATTAAAAAATGTTTCTATGTTTCAAATTCTTAATATCTTCAAATTGGTATAAATAATTTCCATTAACTTCTTTTGGTTTGGTTTTGTTTTACGGCATATCAACCCTTTTCGGGTCATTTAATGCCAAAACAGGTAATTTTGATAAAAATTTCTAGGTTTCAAATTCTTAATAGCTTCAAATTGGTATAAATAATTTTCATTAACTTTTGGTTTGGTTTTGTTTGTTTTACGGCATATCAACCATATTCGAGGTATTTAATGCGGAAACACGTCATTTTAATAAAAGTTCCTATGTTTCAAGTTCTTAATATCTTTAACTTGGTATAAATAATTTTCATTAATTTCATTTGTTTTAGTTTGTTTTGTTTTCCAGCATATCAATTCTTTTCGGGTTATTTAATACCGAAACAAGTCATTTAGATTTCAATGTAGGCCTTAATTTTATTTAAAGAAAAGTTTCTATGTTTCAAATTCATAATATCTTCAAATTGGTGAAAACTCCACACACCATGAGGAAATGTTTGATAATGTAAGATTGTTTACGTTTCAATTCACGCTAATACACTTGAGAAAGTTGTGAATCTATCTGTTCTTTGCTAAGCTAGGGGTAAATAGTAGGGCAGATTTGGTTAGGTAAGCTGTCAAGGAGAACACATACACACACATACGTGTATATATATATATATATATATATATATATATATATATATATATATATATAAAAAGAAAGGAAATTAATCCGACAATATGAGTAAGAAAAGGTGGAATGAAAACATCACACAATGCTGTTAAAGAAGATTATATTATAAATTGTTTTCTTCTTTAACAGCATTGTGTGATGTTTTCATTCCACCTTTTCTTACTCATATATATATATATATATATATAATGAATAGTGAATGAAAAAATGAGAAAAGTATTTGCATGGAAAGGTGCTCAATGCTAATAAAGCAGAGCAGTTTTATAATTAATGTTGATATTATGATTTCACACTCATAACTTCAAGTTTCTTGGTAGTCCAATCATCAGATGAGAAGTGGTTTTGATTTTTACCATTTCACGACTGGTTTTTGACATCTCAACCACTTCTCATCTGATGATTGGATTACCAAGAAACTTGAAGTTATGAGTGTGAAATCATAATATCAACATTAATTATATATAATATATATTATATATAATATATATATATATATATATAAAATAAATAAGTAATCCACAGACACGTGTTTCAAGGTTTCACCTTTCATCAGTGTGGCTATACCGTAACAGCTACCTCTGGCCGGGTTCGAGATCCGAATGAACTTTCGTTCGCCAAACCCTTAACCCGTACGGCCAGAGACAGCTGTCAAATATAGGAGAATAATTAATCGCTACATTTCTAAGCGGAAATGAAATTCACTAGAGTCCTCAAACGTTTGTAAACAAACGCGAGGGTTAGCTATATATATATATATATATATATATATATATATATATATATATATATATTACGAGATCATACATATATACACAGACAGCAGGGAGTCTATCCCCTTTCTACTAGCGCATGACCAAGGAGATTGTTTTTGCGTTTGAGGTGGAGCACCACACCTACCATCATCTCCTTATTTTAACGTTAACTGGTTAATGTGATATTACTTCATGATAATGTCAATATCGTTTGATCATTGCAAGGAACCCTCTAGAAATCCGTTTCGTGGATTTGACATATTTGCAAATAAATAAATTTAAAAAAATAAAAATAAATGTCCTACATAACTTTAGCGGCTGAGGGGGGGGGGGCTTAGAAAATTGGGGGTTGGGGGCTTGGGAAATGGGGGGGTGGATGGGGGGGTGTTGACCACAGTTTCGTTCGTGCATCAGAAAATTCTCAACTTGAAAACTCAATCAGTAGATAATTAATTTTAAATTAAAAGAAAACTTTTTTTTTCTACTCCTGTCGAAAATCTCCAAAGAATTCGCGGTTTCGAGCGGGGGTAGGGGAATGAAAACGAAGAATGAATAAATCGTTATATTGAGTTTTTTTTTTTTTTTTTTTTTTTCTCTTAAGGTTGAAGAATAATTTTTACTTTGAATTTTAAATTAAAAATGAAATTTCTGTCTTCTACGGTTTTTTTCTTCTTTCAAGGAATAAAAATAGAGAGAATAATAATAATAATAATAAAAAAAGCAAGTTTCATTTTTTTTTTTTCAAATCCGAAATTTGTTTTTTCTGATATTTTCGTTAGGATGCGTTTCTGTTATGGAATATTTGTAAAAAATTAAAATCAAATCTTGAAATTGGAAACATTCTCTCTCTCTCTCTCTCTGGATCTACCTTTCCTCTCTCTCAATCTGTCCAACTCTGTCTTCATCTAATTCTCTGTCTCTCTCTGAATCTGCCCCCTTCTCTCTCTCTGAATCTGTCCTTCTCTCTCTCTCTCTCTGAATCTGCCATCTTTCTCTCTCTCTCTCTCTCTCTCTCTGAATTTTCCCCCTTCTCTCTCTCAATCTGTCCACCTCTAATTCTCTATCTGTCTCTCTCTCTCTGAATATGCATTTCTCTCTCTCTCTCTCTCTCTCTCTCTCTCTGAACATGCCCTTCTCTCTCTCTCTCTCTCTCTGAATATGCCCCTTCTCTCTCTCTCTTGAATTTGCCCCTTCTCTCTCTCTCTCTCTGTCCACCTCTATCCCATTCTCTATATGTATCTCAGAATCTACCCCCTTCTATCTCTGTCTTTTTGCTGTCCCCCTTCTCTCTATCTTAACTTTTCTGTTTTTATCTCAATCTCTAACGTTCGATATCACTCTGGATCTGCCCCCCCCTCTCTCTCTCTCAGTCTATCCACCTCTCTCTCGTTATCTTATTTTCTCTCCGTTTCCCTCCTTGAATCAGCATCTTTCTTTCTCTAAACCTCTCTTTTACTACATCTCTTTCGTGTTCTGTCCCCGTCTCTCTCTCTCTTTCTATCTCTCAATCGTTCTCTGTTTGTCTCTCTAAATCGCTCTCTACCGCCATCTTTTTCAACCTCTTAATCTCTCTGCCTTTATTTCAAAATCTCTCTCTTCCTCTTCCTCTCCATTTGCTTGTGCCAAGAAAATGGTTTTTGCCATCAGACCATTCATCCTCCCATTGGATATATCGCTCTCTTCCTTTCTCTCTCTGTCTCAATCACTCTGTCTGTCTGTCTCTCAATCACCCTCTACGACCCTCTTTTTCAATCCCTCAAATTCTCTCTTTATTTCAGTATCTCTCTCTTCCTCTGTCTCTGTCGCTCTCAAATACACTCTACCATCCTCTTTTTCAATCTCTCGAGGTCTCTGTCTTTATTTGAATCTCTCTCTCTCTCTCTCTCTCTCAACCCCCTCTCTCTCTCCCCCCTCTTTTTCAATCTCTCGACCTCTGTATTTATTTGAATATCTCCCCTCTCTCTCAATCCCCCTCTCTCTCTGCATCCTCCCCTCTCTCTCTCTACCACGATCTCTTTCACCTCTCCACCTCTATTTCAATATATCTCTCTTCCTCCTCCTCTCAATTTTCTCGTGCCAATAAAAATGTTTTTTTGCCACCAGACCATCCATCCTCCCGTTGGATTCGAACTTCTTCTTGGCATTTCTTGAGAGAAACAAAAAAAGAAGAAAGTAAATCAAAATAAACCCCAACCAAACATTTGAGATGATAATAATTCTGATTTGACTTTGTCGTCCTATTATGTCGGCTTTGTTAACCACGTGGTATTCTTTTCGACAAAGCTAAACGTAAATTCACCTTCAAGCAAATCAAAAAAAGATTTTCACTTTTTTTTTCTTCTTTTCTTTTTTGTTTGTTGAAAAATGGCGGCAAATTGGAACGATTCTTTTCACTTTGATGTGTGAATTGCAAGAAAAAATGAAGAATAAGAATATTTTCCATTTTGTTTTAAATTAATTCCGAAGAAAATAAAGAAGGAAAAAAAGAAGGGGGGAAAAAGGAGTAAAAAAAAAACAAACAAAAAACAAACAAACAAAAAAAAAAACAAAAAATCGAATGAGTGGGAAAGAGAAAATGTAAGGAAAATTCTGGAATAGAAGAATATGAAAGAATGAAGGAGAATATTTTTCATTTTGTTTAAATTAATTCCGAAGAAAATAAAGAAGGAAAAAGAAAGGATTAGGAAAGAGAAAATGAAGGAAAAATTCGGGAATAGAAGAATATGAAAGAATGAAGGAGAATATTTTTCATTTTGTTTAAATTAATTCCGAAGAAATAAGAAGGAAAAAAAGGATTAGGAAAGAGAAAATGAAGGAAAAATTCTGGAATAGAAGAATATGAAAGAATGAAGGAGAATATTTTTCATTTTGTTTAAATTAATTCCGAAGAAAATAAAGAAGGAAAGAAGGATTAGGAAAGAGAAAATGAAGGAAAAATTCGGGAATAGAAGAATATGAAAGAATGAAGAATAAGAATATTTTTCATTTTGTATTAAATTCATTTAATTCAAGAAGGAAAAAGAAAGGATTAGGAAAGAGAAAACGAAGGAAAAATTCGGGAATAGAACAATATGACAAAAATGAAGGAATTTTTTCATTTTGTTTTGAATTAATTCGGAAGAAAATAAAGAAGGAAAAGGGAAAGAACGAAGGAAAAACGAGATTGGGATGAAGGAGTTAAAAAAAAAAAATTGAATGAGTGGGAAAGAGAAAATGAAGGAAACATTTAGGAATAGGAGAGTCTGAAAGAAAATAAAGAAGGAAGAAAAAATACTAGATTGGGATGAATGAGTTTAAAAAAAAAAACATCGAATGATTTTGTGAAAGAGAAAATGAAGGGAAAATTCGGAAGAGGGGAATATGAAAAAAATGAAGAAGAACATTTTTCATATTGTTTTATATTAATTCGGAAGAAAATAGACGTAAAAATGAGGAAGAAGGAAAAGATTAGATTAGAATGAAGGTGTGAAAAAAAAAAAAATCGTGAAGGCGAGAAACTACCAGTAATGAGGCGCCGATGACTCCATGTCTACGCTAACTTAGATATAGATACTGTATCAATGATATTGAGCACTGTTTATTTATAAATATGACACACATGAGACCTAACAGATATTCAGAGAGTGTGTTTATTTATAAATGAATAAATAGTTCTGCCCTCGTTCGAGCGTATCAGTTTTAAAAATATATTTTGAATATATTAACCATCATCAGAGCAAAATTAAGAAGTGATGTTATGAAGCGTCTTGAAAAATGTTATTTTCAAGTGAGATAAAACTAAACACACACCCCTATATATATATATATATATATATATATATATATATATATATAGTATAGTGAGAAATTTGTAAAAACACAGGTTTAAATAAAATGAGTGGTAAGTTTATTAGCCAAGGCTGCAGTGTTTCGATCTGTTAAGTAGATCTTCTTCAGGGCATTTGTTGATATAAGGAAGAGTATAAAAAAAATGTATCACAGAATAACGAGAAAAACTGTGATAGTCCTTGTTTATCAATCTGTTCAAAATTTAAGTTTGAAGAAGGAACGCTGGAAAGGTGGACGGTTTGAAATATGACGTCAAATATTCTTCTTTTGAGGTTTGTTTCGATGTCGTTTATCGTAAAATATATACACACACGCGCAACCACACACACACACACATAAAACACCTAGAAAAATGATCAATGTCGTTTTTCGATACATACGCACACACACACACACACACACACACACACACACACAAGAAGAATATTTGACGTCATATTACTATATATATATATATATATATGCACACCCAAGGTAGAAAATTACTATATATATATATATATATATATATATATATATATATATAAAAAGATAAATCTAATGAGTCAGACGAACCTACTATTAGTTTCGCTTAATGCACTTCAGGTCAGATCTTAGCCCTGAAGAACATTAAGCGAAACTAATAGTAGGTTCGTCTGACTCATTAGATTTATCTTTATTATTTGCTCTACTTAGGTATTGAGCACTTTTTACTTATTAGCTTCTCCTAGCGGTTATATGAATATATATATATATATATATATATATATATATATATTATAAATTGTTTTTTTCTTTTGGCCAAAATATTGTACCAATAGATTATTTTTGGTTGGTACGATTATCTTGGTCTTTTCTTTTTTTTCAAAAATTTTTTCTCGCCGGTTGATGTTTAGTAGTATATTTTTACAATCAAACTATTTGCTGGGTTTTTTTCTCACCCGCGAGGATTTACCAACACGCTTGGTATATTATATATATATATATATATATATATATATATATATATATAATCGCGCCAATATTCTATCTTGTCAATGCCTAATTTTATTTTCATGAACAGGTTTTTATCTATATAGAATTCCATCATTCTCTATCTTCTTCCTGGTATGTATATATATATATATATATATATATATATATATAATGATAAAGCTACAGTGTTTATTTTCCGTGTCAGAAAAATCCGGTGTTTGTCCGTTCGCAGTTTGATATAACGGAGAAGTTTTATCGAAAATAACCAGACAAAATATTATTTTTCCTACGTCATCAAAGTTTAATAAACCTCTGCCTTGTCTGTTTTATGTTTTTATCAAAAATTCCTCCATCTTGTTTGTTTATTTGTTGCTGATTTGAAAACGAGTTCAGTTGTTGTTTGTTGTCCTCTTCGTTAAAAACGATTGTATATAAAAAAAAATCATCTATACATACGAGGGTGAGTCAAAAAGTAATGCTATTTCAGGCTGGTCCTCTGTGGATCGCATCTCTACCTTCTCCACATAAAAAGAAAAATTAAAACAATAATTCATTTATTACTAGTAGTGGTTTTTATTGAACTTTGGTCTTTGGTGGTTTCTAACAATTTTACTTTACAAAAGGACATGTACTTGGTCGTTGTACATACAGAAACTTTCTACGTCAGGTAGATCTACTAGTGTATATATATATATATATATATATATATATATATATATATATATAACACTGTGTTTATTTGAAATGGCTTTTAGTCGACAATTTTTGGAGGATGTGTGCTTAATTGAAGTCATACCTAATTTTTGAAAATTAATTAGTTAATAATTAATGAATTTAGGCGGGCATATATGTTCAAATGTAAGGCTAAACAGATCGAGAAAATGTCAATCCCTGAATGTACATTTCGACCTATTAGGTCTCATCAGCAAGGTTATATATATATATATATATATATATATATATATATGTGTGTGTGTGTGTTTGGGCAGCATTCTTTCGTTTATGCATGTTGAATTGAACAAAACTCGGGACATGAACTTTGGTGGACTAATCCATGAATTCCACCAAAATATTAAAAAGTTGGCCAGAAAACTTGAAAAAAAATCACAAATAAAATTGTTAAACATGAGATGTGTCTTTTGTTTAATTTAACACACACACACACACACACACACACACACACACACACACATATATATATATATATATATATATATATATATATATATATATATACTTATAGGGGGTGCAAAAGTAGGTATACAGTTATAAAAAACACATACAATATTCATTGCATTTATTAGACAAACAAATGTTAAATATCTTATTATAATGGAGATTGTGAGTTTGTCTGTCACCGAAACTATATTACTATACAAGTTACAATTCCCTTTAGTTATTTACGTCACATTCTCCATGATTTTATTTTTATTTAAACCTCAATTATTAATAAAAATTGTTTTACATCATTAAGACTGTTAACCATATCTACATAATAATAGCATGTAATTGTATTTATATATACAACAAAATAGCGGTTTACAGTGTGAATGGGAAGGCTAATTTGCATATTGATATTAAAAATTTGATTTTAATAAATATGTGCTTAGTATTATTGATTTCTAATTGTTTGGTGTTATCTTAATGAGTATGAGCAAAAATCTCGGGGATAAATCTTAAAAGAAATCCATTAACAAGAAGAAATAAGTTAAATTTTATTGTTTACTTCCTATTTTATCTAAATAGTTCAATTAGGAAAATTTACCAATGATAGACGGGAGTAATGATAAATGATGGAAGAGTTGGTTTCAAAGTTGTTCTATTTTTCAATCATACCCCCTCTGTTCCAAATCGTTTTATCTGTATTTTTATTCAGTTTTATTAGCCTTTCTAATTTAATATGATATTTTATTATATTAAAACTTAAATACTTGCACCCGGAGGGTGCATATATTTGCTAGTAAGTGTAATAACATTAATTATTATTATTAATAACATGTTAATTATTAGTCAAAATTAAATATGGCTAATGACACCAAAATTGTACAAAATGAGGACACTTAATATGCTACTGTATACATATGTATACATACCACACACACACACACATATATATATATATATATATATATATATATATATATATATATATATATATTTCCTTGGGGAATTTTATTTAATTAAAAAAAAAAGAGTAATTTCGAATTTATTATTGCACATCCAATGCTAGCCTTTATTTCTATGCATTTGCTCTTACTAAAAAACAAAAACCTTATGAAAAATCATTTAAAACTACATGAGTGAGTCAAAAACTAATGCCATTTTGTTTAGGACAGGTATAATTACCAACACAGGAACATGTATCATACATCAAAATGAAGCTGGTCCTCTGTGGATCACATCCCTACTTCTTCATATAGTCAACGTTTCTCTCAATAGGAATGTTCCACCTTCGAATGAGAGAATGTATCCATGCCCCGTAAAAATTCTGTTGACTGTTCTTTGAGTCACTTCTGTCCTAAACAAAATGGCATTACTTATTGACTCACCCTCGTATAATAAAAATACCATCTATACATATATAAAGGGCAGTGTGTGTTTCTATGTGTATGTATATCCAAATAAAACTATGAAAATGAAACAATCAATAACAAGTAATATATAATATATATTATATATATATATATATACACATAAAATATCACCAGTTCTTGCTTTTTGTGCAAAAATGACGAAGATTCGATATATATTCGAAGATTTAAAAAAATAAAATATACATAGAAATAGCATTGAAATTAAAATATACATAGAAATAGCATTTCTATTGTTATCTGTACAACGTTTCGGCTGATGTGCCCTCCGGCTTTCTTCAGGTATTTCATCGGTCGAAACCTTGTACAGATAACAATGAAGATGAGGACAATAGTCTGAATAATACAAATACTAATTATCAAGCCTCCTCAAAATTTCAGAGAATAACCCTGTAATCAGTTAAAAAAAATATTTTTATCCGTTTTTCAGTAATAAAGAGGTTAACAAAAGTTTATAAATAAATACCTACGATTTTGTTAAAAATATTCAAATTATTTATTTGTGGGGGTACAGAATTAAGTTTCTATTTAAAAATTGTTAGTTTTTTTTTTTTACTCCTTTAATATATTTGATGATATATATATATATATATAATATATATGTATATGTATATATAATATAAACGCTAAAAATATAAATATAACGCTAAAAAAACTACTGGTTTTTAAGATCTCAACCATTGACTCATCTGAGGATTGCATAACATGAAACTTTAAGTTATGAGTCCAAATCATCCATAATACCATAACTATTGATTATATATATATATATATTATATATATATATATATATATATATAATATATATATATATATATATAATACTTATGATACAAACCTTCTAACAATGAATTTTTCAACTTCCACCCCGCTCAGACACTATCTTTCATAAATTTTTACACCACCTGGAGGGTGTTTTCTTTTTGCTAGTATAGATAATAATAATAATAATAATAATAATAATAATAATAATAATAGATCTATGAGATTAACTTGTAAACCATTACGACACATTTTTATTTGGCCCCCCCCCCTCTACCCAAGTGATGTTGGGTAGCCGCTTCTAGTCCGAGATAAAATGCACTTTCTCTCTATCGTGAAATAATATTTAAATAAACTTTTTTTAATCTCTGCTCGATTATCCCATGAATTAAAAAATAAACCTGTGTTTTTATTAGTTTTTTTTTGGGGGGGGGGCTGGGGGAGCTTCCAGTGTTAATCTTTGATTTCTCAAAACAGAAGGTCATATATTGATAACGAGTGCGCACACCACAAAATATTAATTACATTTTTCAAATAGTACTTTGTTCAGTTATGTAGGTTAAATGAAGATACGGGTGGACTGATGGTCCATATCACGGAGAATGGAACCGGGAAGCCGTGTTTAAACTGCAAGTGAGACGGTCCGAGTTCACTTTTCACTAGTACTACTACTGATAATAATTCTTATTATAATAGAGATAGTTTCGGTTACAGACAAACACACTATGTCACTAATCAAGTCACAATTCCTTTACTTATCACATTATATTTCTCTTTCTGTCATTTTAATTAGTTTGTATGAATTTTAGTTTCTATGTCTAGACTGTTTTCCTTTGAAATTAAAAATTAGTTTTCCATAAGCTTATGTGTCTCCTTTATTCAGGCAAAAGTAATTTTTTTCTTTTATTCATTTTGTTTATCTTATTTGTGTATACTTCTTAACGAAACTAAGTTCTATCATCGTATATCATGTCACCCCGACGAAAAAAAAAAAAAAATACCAAAAAATCAGGGAATTAACCGAAAATAATAATTTTCAGTGTTGATATATTAATGAATAAAAGATATAATGCACCAGTTATTTTATTCAAAAACGTTTACATTTTTTCAAGTGAGTTAACTTTGAACTACGTATCTTTAAGAATCTGTGTTACGCCTCAAAGATATGTGGTTCAAAGTTAACTGAGCTGAGAAAATGTTAACGTTTTTAAATAAAATCTTATTATAATGGAGATTGTGTGTTTTTCTGTCTGTAACCGAAACTATATTACTACTCAAGTCACAATTCTCTTAGTTATTGACTTCACATTCTCCATGATTTTATTTTTATCTAAACCTCAATTATTAATAAAATTGTCTGACATTATTAATACTGTTAACTATGTCTACATACTGACAACATGCAATTATATTTATATATACAACAAAATAGCGGTTTACAGTGTGAACGGGAAGGCTAATTTGCATATTAATATTAAAAAAATTGAATTTAATAAATATGTGCTTAGTATTATTGATTTCTAACTGTTTGGTTTTATTTTAATGAATATAAGCAAAAATCTCTTCAATGAATCTTAATTGAAATCAATTAACAAGATAAAATAACTGTAATTATATTCTTTACTTCCTATTTTAACTAAATACTTAAATTAGAAAAAATAACAATGAAAGACGAGAGTGATAGAAGAGTAAGTTTCAGTTGTTCCATTTTTTATTATACTCCCTCTGTTTCAAATATTTTATTATACCCCCCTCTGTTTCAAATCTTTTTATCTGTATTCTTATTTAGTTTCATTAGCCTTTCTAATTTAATACAATATTTTATTACATTAAAACTTAAATACTTGCACCCGGAGGGTGCATATATTTGCTAGTATATGTAATATACGATTTAAGGGCTATCGCATGTTAGGTGTGGCGGATGGATTATTATGTTCGTGTAGGGTATTTTTATTTGGGTTTCAGTGTATATATATATATATATATATATATATATATATATATATATATATAGTTGTAGAAAAACTTTTTTCTATCTACCGCGGTTTCGGTGTTCAAGGTACACCTTCCTCAGGATAACTAAAAATTATAGGTACCTACATTTTATATATACTTGTCTAGTTTGGAATTATTTTTTATTACCCTTTCTGTCTTTTTAATTATTTTGTATGAATTTTAGTTTCTAAGTCTAGACTGTTTTCCTTTGAAATTAAAGATTTGTTTTCCATAAACTTATATGTTTCCTTTATTCAAACAAAAGTAATTTGTAATTCTATCTATCATCTATCTTCAAATCCCATCCCTTTTTTCCTTTATTCATTTTGGTTATATCTTACTTGTGTATACTACTGGGGTTAAAGTCTTCTGGTAAATATATATTTAGTTGTAATTGTAAAAAAAAAAAAATAATGGTGTAGTGATCTATTGTCAGTATCAGTCAGACAGTAATTTTGACGGTGTTATTGATTTCTAATATTATTGTTTTATTCTCCAATGTATCAATTATTAGAGATCAATAACACCGAGTGATTATTTATTAAAGCTGGTTTTGTTAAAACCAGTATGCAAATTAACCACACCATATATTATGTAAACCTTTATTGATATATAACACACATTGCAAAATTTTCAACGCACTAATACCATGGACTGTTTTGAGGTAAATATATCTCAGATTTTCATAGAAATATTGTTAATAAATAAAATTTATTCATTCCATGTATTAATGATTTTGACTATAAATTGAATACTCATTGATAAACTTATGCAATTCCTAAGGGTATTGTGACGTAGACAGTGATGTTATTTCAGTTACAGACAGAGAATCTCCATTATAATAACAAGCAAAAAAAAAAAAAAAATGCACCCTCCGTGCACAAGTATTTAAATTTTAATATAATAGATATTTTTATTATCCTTTCTGACTTTTAATTAGTTTGTATGAACTTAAGTTTCTAAATTTGGACTGTTTACCTTTGAAATTAAAGATTTGTTTTCCGTAAACTTATATGTTTCCTTTATTCAGCCAAAAGTAATTTGTAATTCTATCTGTCATCTATCTTCAACTCCCACTTCTATTGTCCTTTATTTTGATAATAACTTATTTGTGTATACTACTGGGGTTAAAGTCTTCTGGCAAATCTAGTAAGTTATAGTTTAAAAAAAATTATAATTAATATATATTAATATATATTTTGAGGGAGGGGTTAATCTTAATACATTGATGAATTATGAATATTATGGAAGCATTTCCCTAGAAATTAATCTTTTTTGTTGAGATTTTTCTTATCTGGGAATCTCAATTCTCAATGATTTTATTTATATTTAAACTTAAATTATCAATAAAATTGTTTTACTTTTGTAATAATGTTGGCCATATCTACATACAAGGATATTTACCACATACCCCACGTGTACGAGTTAGGCACAAGGCCCTATTTATGTGGGACCACCCACAAGCCGAGACTCATGAGTGACGGGTGCAAAAGATGCGTTGTTCCAGTCGGCATTCTCCCTCAAGGGGAGCGCCTCAGGCACCGGGCAATATACCCAGCTCTACCCCTTTAAATCAAGGGGCAGGTGTTGCCTGGGTGGGGGGATGAGATCAACGATGTTAGCTTGTACGGTCCAGGTCCGAAGCCACCGTTCGAAACCGGAGTCAAAGATGTTGAACATAACTACATACTAATAACATGCAATTGTATTTATATATACAACAATATAGCGGTTTACAGTGTGAACGGGATGGCTAATTTGCATATTGATATTAAAAATTTAATTTTAATAAATATGAGCTTAGTATTAGTGATTTCTAATTGTTTGGTTTTATCTTGATGAATATGAGCAAAAATCTCGGGGATAAATCTTAAAAGAAATCCATTAACAAGAAGAAATAACTGTAATTTTAGTCTTTACTTCCTATTTTAACTAAATAGTAAAATTCGGAAAATTTAGCAATGAAAGACGGGATTGATAGAAGAGTAAGTTTCAGTTGTTCTATTTTTCGATTATACCCACCTCTGTTTCAAATCTTTTTATCTGCATTCTTATTTAGTTTCATTAGCCTTTATAATTTAATCTAATATTTTATTACATTAAAACTTAAATACTTGCATCCAGCGGAGGGTGCATATATTTGCTAGTAGAAATAATTACTTGAAACCATATACATGCATCACTCCACCTTGACCCTTATTTAGGATAGACGGGCGGTCGGAGAGGCCCCTCCGATCAATCAGCTAGTCACGTAAAGCCCTAGCACCTATATGATTATCCCGAACCTACTGCCCCTATGGTAATGCCCCCAAACTTTTTACCATATATGAGCTAGAAGACGGTGGCCTGGGTATGACGTTAAACCTGCATCTAATGGAGTGGTAGTACCTGTTAGGGTTTCCTCTATGGGTTAAATAGATTAAAAAAGGATTTTTTTTAAAATGTTTGAAAAAAATTGAATATCCAGCAAGAATTAATAAAACCAAGTCTTCGGCATAAAATAACCCAACAAGGGTTGACATGCCATAAAAATCCAACCAACCAACTAAACTAACAAAAGAATGAACGAGACAAAACTTATTCGGAATAAAATAACCCAACAAGGTTTGACATGCCGTAAATAAACAACCAACCAACCAACCAAAACTATGTAGGTTTATTTCTTAGTACAATCTGTAAATTGACCAAGCAAAAAACGAAACAAAACATTTTCAGCATAAAATAACCCAACAAGGGTTGACATGCCATAAAATCCAACCAACCAACCAAATCATAAACTGATTGTTAATGATGTGATATTTCCTGACCATAGATAATCCCTGCTATAAAACCGCCGGACGATCCCTTATTTCATTGGCTGGTCTCACCGTACTTTGTTGTCTCATTGAGGTATCGCCGGTTTTTCCCAGGCGTTAGACTGACCCGCCTTGAAGGGGAGGATAGAATACTGTTTGAATCTTGCTTTGAAATACGTCTCGCATCTCCCGGCGGATTCTAGTTGAGCCACTTAGTCGGGCACTGTACGTCTCCGACGTCAAAGCGTCGCTCTAACCATTAAGCCAAGCCTTCAAGTGATGCTAGAGGCGGCAGTAGTGGTAATTACATCGTGTACAATAAGCAATCGTTTCTGTTTCCCATCTCCTCCCCACCAACCGACCCTGTTAATCTTAGCCCAACAGCGCAACCAGTTCCTCTCCCACTGTGCGCGCACACACGATCAACTCACTTTCACCGCAGCACGACCAACCACTTAGCCGTCCTGGTCAACCAGTCACTTGGTCAGAACCACCTTTTCCCTTTCCTGTACTCTGGCTCATCAAACCACTTATCATCGTCCATGGCCCGCCCTGATCAAACCTCCAGTCTTATTTGATCTTCCACAAGTCCTCGTCGGAAAAAAAGCGAGGACGCAATAGTCGATTGACACATAGCCGCCTCGTCCATATTTCAAGATGGCCAACAAAGCAATCGAGTTCTTATCTCCCCCCCCCCCCGCGCGCTCTCCTTGTTGTGGGTCTCTTCCCTTTTGTGATGGGTCGCTTGATTTTCTTTATCTTTTCTTCTTTTGTTAAGATTTCTGTTTCCTTTTCTCTTTCGCTTTCCCCCCGCTCTTTTGTTGGGTCGTCTGCTTTCTTCCATTTTCGTTTCCTTGTAGAAAACACTTGACAAAAATAGCCCTAATCACACATTAACAAAAAAGGGGGAAAACGAATTGAATTTTTGTAATTATTATTTTTGATCTTTCGTCTTTATTCTTATTGTTAAAAGATTGCTTTTTTTGTTTTTGTTTTGTTCATAATATAAATATAAATTAAATAAAATAAATTTCTTTGGTTATTTTATTATTGGGACTATTTTTTCACTCTCTCTCTCTCTGTTGTATCGCGCATAAATAAGTACAGCACTAACAATTTTTTTCATAAAAGAAGTTCTTTTTTTTCTAAACCGAAGATACCATGATTTTATTATTTCTAGTAGAACATTATAAAACAAAACTTATATTATTAGGTATCATTTATTACCAAACTCTACGGCATTGAAACTTTGTAATCCAAAGTAAAACTGTATATGTGTATATGTATATATTTTTATACGTGTATATGTATATATATTTATATGTGTGTGTATGTGTATATATATTTATGTGTGTGTGTATGTGTATATATATTTGTGTGTGTGTATGTGTATATATATTTGTGTGTATGTATGTGTATATATATTTGTATGTGTATGTATATATTTGTATATGTGTGTGTGTATGTATGTATGTATATATTTAAGGGTGTGTATATATGTAGGTGTATATATTTATGTATGTGTGTGTATGTGTATATATTTATGTATATATATATATATATATATATGCATGTATGTATATATACATGTATGCGTGTTTGTATATATAACAACAAATTAAATATATATACCGGTTCTTGCTTTTTCTGCAAACATTATGAAGATTTAATTTATATTCAAAGAGATTTAAAAATTAGAATATACATAGAAATAGCATTGAAATTCGACTTAAAAATGTCCAGCATTTGTAAATCTCTAAAGTAAACGAATCAATACATTATGTATTTTTTGCTCCCCAATACACCCTTGCGAAACTGGGCAGCCGCTTCTAGTCTATCTAAACGTATATAAAGGGAAGTTGTGTGAATCTGTATGTCCGGAGGAAACTTCGAAAATAAAACAATAAATGACAAAGTAAATATATATACACATTAAATATCACCAGGGCTTGGTTTTTGAGCAAAAATAATAGAGATTTGATTTATATTCGTGAAGATAATTGAAATATAAAATTTAAATGATAACAGCATGGATATTTTTTTCATTTAATATTTCAGATAGTAGACATTAAGATTTCTTTTCAGAGTAGCTGGATCAATGCTAGGTCTACTTTTTTTTTACATAGGGATTTGTAAATCCCCCGCTACCCAGGCGACGCCGGGTAGTCGTTGCTAATTCATATATAAAGGGCAGTTGTGTGTATGTATGTCCGGAGGAAACTATGAAAATAAAACCATTAACGACGAAGTAAATATATATATATATATATATATATATATATATAATAAAAAGGTGATTTATCGGTGAATATGGTCACGATGGTTAGGTGGTGCAGAATTCAGGGGGGGGGGTTAAGTCGGCGATGTAACAAATACAAAGTGCTCAATACGTAAATAGAGCAAATTTATTATGATATAGGTACCAGTGATAACCTACTCGAGTTTCATCATAAGGATCTTTAGGGTTAAATCCACTGAATTAATCGAGATACCGATCAATTGCAGTCGATTACACGTGTAATCGACTGCAATTGATCGGTATCTCGATTAATTCAGTGGATTTAACCCTGAAGATCCTTATGGTGAAACTCGAGTAGGTTATCACTTGTACCTATTTTATAATATATATATATATATATATATATATATGTGTGTGTGTGTTCACTACCACCAGGATGAATTAACACAAGGTCTTTTTTACGTGTGGATTTTCATGGGGCATCCAGTGAGGATCCAACTTGCGATTCTGCGAGACTAACTTTTTTTTTACCTTCCACTACCCAGGCGACGCCGAGTTGCCGCTTCTTGTTAACTAATAACTCGTTAGAAATGTTAGCTTAGAGCTGAATGAATAACATTAGTGTATGATACCCAATTTAGTCTTTAGCGAGGAAGACCATTCACCTAAATACCAAATTCATGTGAGTACCAAATTTCAAAGAATTCCTTCTTTCTCTAACAATCAGCAAAACTTAAAGACCAATGCTACTAATTTTGTTGTCTTTTCGAGTTACAAGAATTTCTCTTGTTTTCTCGAGAATTAATCGAACGCCCTTTTTTCCGAGATTGCTTTTTCTTTCTTTCTTTTCTCTCTTTTGGATTCTTCTTTTTTTCTTTCGGATTCTTTCTTTCTCTTTTTCTCTTTTGGATTCTTTCTTTCTTCCTCTTCTCCTCGTCACCATTATTCTTAGTGTTCTTATTCTTTATTTCTTTCTCTTTTTTCTTTTTTTTTTCTTTTTTCTTTCTTTTTCTTTTTTTCTTTCTCGTTTTTTTCTTTCTCGTTTCTTTCTTTCTTTCTTCGTTTCTTTCTTTCTTCTTTTTTTTCACTTTTGGATTCTTTCTTTCTTCCTCTTCTCCTCTCTCTACGTCACCGTTATTCTTAGTGTTCTTATTCTTTATTTCTTTCTTGATTTTCTTTCTTTTTTCCTGATTCATACAGTTCTCTTTATTTTTGGCTTCTGTTTTCTTGTTCCCCTTTCTTTTTTTTTTTTTCTTTTTCTTTTTCTTCCTTCTTTCTTTTTTCTCGTTTTTTCTTTTTTTTCGTTCTTTCTTTTTCTTTTTTTGTTTTTCTTTCTTTCTCGTTTTTCCTCTTTTTTTTTTCTCTCCCCTTTTTCTTTTTTCTTTCCTGATTCGTACAGTTTTTTTTTCTTCTCGGTTTCTGTTCCCTCGCTCTGACTCTATTTTCATTCTTCCACTTTCTTTCTTTTTCTCCCTCACCTGATTCATGTAGTTTCTTTTTCCTTTCAGCTTCTTTTTCCTTGCTCTTTTTTTCATTCTTCCCCTTTTTTCTTCCTTTTTTTTTTCTTCATCTATTCTGATTTTTTACTCTGTTTACACTTTCTTTCTTTTATTCATTTTTTCTTCTTCACGTCATTATTCTAACATTTCTTTCTTTCTTATCTTCTTCTTTCTTATCTTCTTCTTTCTTTCTACCATTTTTTCTTCTTCACGTCAATGTTCTAATATCTCTCTCTCTCTCATTTTCGTTCTTCCTTTGATTCTTTCTTTCTTTCTTTTTTTCTGTCCTTCCTTCGTTCTTCCATTTTTTCTTTAACACATGAGTGTTCTAATTCTTTCTTTCTTTCTTTCTCATCCTCGTTCTCCCTTTTATTCTTTCTTTTCTCCCTCCCTCCTCTCTCCACTTCATTCTTCTTCAGTCTCTATTTTATTTTCGTTCTCCTCTCTATTTTTTAAATTCTTTTCTTTCTTTTTTTAAAAACATTTTTTCTTTATTTCTTACTCGATTTTATTTTTATCTTCATTTATTTATTTATTCATTTATTCGTTCCTGACTTTTATTCATTCTCCTTCGAATATGTTCTCTTTATCATTTACTTCATTTTCATTCATTTTTTCCTTCGTTCATTTTACCTTTTTTCTTTCTTTCTCAAAATACTCTTCTTTAAAAATGTTATTTTCCGTTTCCTTCTTTCTTTCACTTTCTTGAGTTATTTTAAAGAAGAGTATTTTGAGAAAGGAAGAAAAAAAGGTAAAATGAAACGAAGGAAAAAATGAATGAAAATGAAGTAAATGATAAAAGGAACATATTTCGAAGAGAATGAATAAAAGTCAGGAAACGAATAAATTGAATAAATAAATAAATGAAGATAAAAATAAATCGAGTAAGAAATAAAGAAAAAATGTTTTTAAAAAAGAAAGAAAGATTTAAAAATAGAGAGGAGAACGAAAATAAAATAGAGACTGAAGAAGAATGAAGTGGAGAGAGGAGGGAAGGAGAAAAGAAAAGAATAAAAGGGAGAACGAGGAATGAGAAAGAAAGAAAGAAAGAATTAGAACACTCATGTGTTAAAGAAAAAATGGAAGAACGAAGGAAGGACAGAAAAAAGAAAGAAAGAAAGAAATCAAGAAGAACGAAAATGAGAGAGAGAGAGATATAGAACATTGACGGTGAAGAAGAAAAAAATGGTAGAAAGAAGGAAAGATAAGAAAGAAGGAAGATAAGAAAAGAAAGAAATGTTAGAATAATGACGTGAAGAAGAAAAATGAAAATAAAAGAAGAAATGTAAACCAGAAGTAAAAATCAGAATAGATGAAGAAAAAGGAAGAAAAAAGGGGAAGAATGAAAAAAAGAGCAAGGAAAAAGAAGCTGAAAGGAAAAAGAAACACATGAATCAGGTGAGGGAGAAAAAGAAAGAAAGTGGAAGAATGAAATAGAGTCAGAGCGAGGAAACAGAAACCGAGAAGAAAAAAACTGTACGAATCAGGAAAGAAAAAAGAAAAAGGGGAGAGAAAAAAAAAAGAGGAAAAAACGAGAAAAGAAAGAAAAACAAAAAGAAAAGAAAGAACGAAAAAAAGAAAGAAAAACGAAGAAAAAAAGAAAGAAGGAAGAAAAAAAAGAAAAAAGAAAGGGGAACAAGAAAACAGAAGCCAAAAATAAAGAGAACTGTAATGAATCAGGAAAGAAAGAAGAAAATCAAGAAAGAAATAAAGAATAAGAAACACTAAGAATAACGGTGACGTAGAGAGAGGAGAAGAGGAAAGAAAGAAAGAATCCAAAAGTGAAAAAAAGAGAAAGAAAGAACGAGAAGAAAGAAAGAAACGAGAAAGAAAACGAGAAGAAAGAAAAAGAAAAAAGAAAGAAAAAAAGAAAAAAAAGAAAAAAAAGAGAAAGAAATAAGATAAGACACTAAGAATAATGGTGAACGAGAGAAGAGGAAGAGGAAGAAAGAAAGAATCCAAAAGAGAAAAGAGAAAGAAAAAATCCGAAAGAGAAAAGAAGAATCAAAAGAGAGAAAAGGAAAGAAGAAAAGCAATCCGGAAAAAAGGGCGTTTCGATTAATCTCGAGAAAAACAGGAAATTCTTGTAATCGAAAAGACAACAAATTAGTAGCATTGGTCTTTAAGTTTTGCTATTGTTAGAGAAAGAAGGAATCTTCTTTGAAATTTGGTACTCACATGATTTGGTATTTAGGTGAATGGTCTTCCTCGCTAAAGACTAAATTGGGTATCATACACTAATGTTATTCATTCAGCTCTAACTAACATTCTAACGAGTTATTAGTTAACAAGAAGCGGCAACTCGGCGTCGCCTGGGTAGTGGAGGTAAAAAAAAATTAGTCTCGCAGAATCGCAAGTTGGATCCCACTGGATGCCCCATGAAAATCCACACGTAAAAAAGACCTTGTGTTAATTCATCCTGGTGGTAGTGAAACACACACACAATATATATATATATATATATATATATTATAAAATAGGTACAAGTGATAACCTACTCGAGTTTCAACCATAAGGATCTTCAGGGTTAAATCCACTGAATTAATCGAGATACGATCAATTGCAGTCGATTACACGTGAAATCGACTGCAATTGATCGGTATCTCGATTAATTCAGTGGATTTAACCTAAAGATCCTTATGATGAACTCGAGTAGGTTATCACTGGTACCTATATCATAATAAATTTGCTCTTTACGTATTGAGCACTTTGTATTTGTACAATCGCCGCTTAACCCCCCCCTGAATTCTGCACCACCTAACCATCGTGACCATAATTCACCGATAAATCACCTTTTTAATTATATATATATATATATATATATATATATATATTTACTTCGTCGTTAATGGTTTTATTTTCATAGTTCCTCCGGACATACATACACACAACTGCCCTTTATATATGAATTAGCAACGACTAACCCGGCGTCGCCTGGGTAGCGGGGATTACAAATCCCTATGTAAAAAAAAGTAGACCTAGCATTGATCCAGCTACTCTGAAAAGAAATCTTAATGTCTACTATCTGAAAATATTAAATGAAAAAATATCCATGCTGTTATCATTTAAATTTTATATTTCAATTATCTTCACGATATTAAATCAAATCTCTATTATTTTTGCTCAAAAACCAAGCCCTGGTGATATTAAATGTGTATATATATTTACTTGTCATTTATTGTTTTATTTTCGAAGTTTTCCTCCGGACATACAGATTCACCAACTTCCCTTTATATACGTTAGATAGACTAGAAGGCGGCTGCCCAGTTTTCGCAGGTGTATTGGGGAGCAAAAATACATAATGTATTGATTCGTTTACTTTAGAGATTTACAAATGCTGGACATTTTAAGTCGAATTTCAATGCTATTTCTATGTATATCTAATTTTTAAATCTCTTTGAATATAATTAAATCTTCATAATGTTTGCAGAAAAAGCAGAACCGGTATATATAATTTAATTTGTTGTTATATATACAAACACGCATACATGTATATATACATACATGCATAATAATATATATATATATATACTAAATATATACACATACACACACATACATAATATATACCCTACATATATACCCTTAAAATATATACATACATACATACACACACACATATACAAATATACATACATACAAATTATAACACATACATACACAACAAAATATATATACAATACAATACACACAAATATATATACACATACACACACACATAAATATATTACACATACACACACATATAAATATATATACATATACACGTATAAAAATATATACATATACACATATACAGTTTTACTTTGGATTACAAAGTTTCAATGCCGTAGAGTTTGGTAATAAATGATACCTAATAATATAACGTTTTGTTTTATAATGTTCTACTAGAAATAATAAAATCATGCTATCTTCGGTTTAGAAAAAACTTCTTTTATGAAAAAAATTGTTAGTGCTGTACTTATTTATGCGCGATACAACAGAGAGAGAGAGAGTGAAAAATAGTCCCAATAATAAAATAACCAAAGAAATTTATTTTATTTAATTTATATTTATATTATGAACAAAACAAAAACAAAAAAAGCAAATCTTTTAACAAATAAGAATAAAGACGAAAGATCAAAAAATATAATTACAAAAATTCTAATTCGTTTTCCCCTTTTTTGTTAATGTGTGATTAGGGCTATTTTTGTCAAGTGTTTTCTACAAGGAAACGAAAATGGAAGAAAGCAGACGACCCAACAAAAGAGCGGGGGAAAGCGAAGAGAAAAGGAAACAGAAATCTTAACAAAAGAAGAAAAGATAAAGAAAATCAAGCGACCCATCACAAAAGGGAAGAGACCCACAACAAGGAGAGCGCGCGGGGGGGGGAGAGAATAAGAACTCGATTGCTTTGTTGGCCATCTTGAAATATGGACGAGGCGGCTTATGTGTCAATCGACTATTGCGTCCTCGCTTCTTTTCCGACGAGGACTTGTGGAAGATCAAATAAGACTGGAGGTTTGATCAGGGCGGGCCATGGACGATGATAAGTGGTTTGATGAGCCAGAGTACAGGAAAGGGAAAAGGTGGTTCTGACCAAGTGACTGGTTGACCAGGACGGCTAAGTGGTTGGTCGGTGCTGCGGTGAAAGTGAGTTGATCGTGTGTGCGCGCACAGTGGGAGAGGAACTGGTTGCGCTGTTGGGGCTAAGATTAACAGGGTCGGTTGGTGGGAGGAGATGGGAAACAGAAACGATTGCTTATTGTACACGATGTAATTACACTACTGCCGCCTCTAGCATCACTTGAAGGCTTGGCTTAATGGTTAGAGCGACGCTTTGACGTCGGAGACGTACAGTGCCCGACTAAGTGGCTCAACTAGAATCCGCCGGGAGATGCGAGACGTATTTCAAAGCAAGATTCAAACAGTATTCTATCCTCCCCCTTCAAGGCGGTCAGTCTAACGCCTGGGAAAAACCGGCGATACCTCAATGAGACAACAAAGTACGGTGAGACCAGCCAATGAAATAAGGGATCGTCCGGCGGTTTTATAGCAGGGATTATCTATGGTCAGGAAATATCACATCATTAACAATCAGTTTTATGATTTGGTTGGTTGGTTGGATTTTATGGCATGTCAACCCTTGTTGGGTTATTTTATGCTGAAAATGTTTTGTTTCGTTTTTTGCTTGGTCAATTTACAGATTGTACTAAGAAATAAACCTACATAGTTTTGGTTGGTTGGTTGGTTGTTTATTTACGGCATGTCAAACCTTGTGGGTTATTTTATTCCGAATAAGTTTGTCTCATTCATTCTTTGTTAGTTGTTGGTTGGTTGGATTTTATGGCATGTCAACCCTTGTTGGGTTATTTTATGCCGAAGACTTTGGTTTTATTAATTCTTGCTGGATATTCAATTTTTTTCAAACATTTTTTAAAAAATCCTTTTTTTATCTATTTAACCCATAGAGGAGACCCTAACAGGTACTACCACTCCGGGTCAGGGTGGACCTGGGACCAATGGCAATGAAGGGGTACTCCATACTCCTCAAAGCTCCAAATTGGAACTTCACCATTATATGCGGTTTAACGTCATACCCAGGACACCGTCTTCTAGCGCATATATGGTAAAAAGTTTGGGGGCATTACCATAGGGGCAATAGGTTCGGGATAATCATATAGGTGCTAGGGCTTTACGTGACTAGCTGATTGATTGGAGGGGCCTCTCCGCCGCCCGTCTATAAATAAGGGTCAAGGTGGAGTGATGCATGTATATGGTTTCAAGTAATTATTTCTACTAGCAAATATATGCCGGGTGCAAGTATTTAAGTTTTAATATCATAAAATATTAGATTAAATTATAAAGGCTAATGAAACTAAATAAGAATGCAAAGATAAAAGACTTGAAACAGAGGTGGGTATAATCGAAAATAGAACAACTGAAACTTACTCTTCTATCAATCCCGTCTTGCATTGCTAAATTTTCCGAATTTTACTATTTAGTTAAAATAGGAAGTAAGACTAAAATTACAGTTATTTCTTCTTGTTAATGGATTTCTTTTAAAGATTTATCCCGAGAGATTTTTGCTCATATTCATCAAGATAAAACCAAACAATTAGAATCACTAATACTAAGCTCATATTTATTAAATTAAATTTTTAATATCAATATGCAAATTAGCCATCCCGTTCACACTGTAACCGCTATATTGTTGTATAATAAATACAATTGCATGTTTATTAGTATGTAAGTATGTTCAACATCTTTGACTCCGGTTTCGAACGGTGGCTTCGGACCTGGACCGTACAAGCTAACATCGTTGATCTCATCCCCCACCCAGGCAACACCTGCCCTTGATTTAAAGGGGTAGAGCTGGGTATATTGCCCGGTGCCTGAGGCGCTCCCCTTGAGGGAGAAATGCCGACTGGAACAACGCATCTTTTGCACCCGTCACTCATGAGTCTCGGCTTGTGGGTGGTCCCACATAAATAGGGCCTTGTGCCTAACTCGTACACGTGGGGTATGTGGTAATATCCTTGTATGTAGATATGGCCAACTTATTACAAAAGTAAAACAATTTTATTGATAATTTAAGTTTAAATATAAATAAAATCATTGAGAATTGAGATTCCCAATAAGAAAAAATCTAAGAAAAATCTCAAAAAAAGATTATTTCTAGGGAAATGCTTCCATAATATTCATAATTCATCAATGTATTAAGATTAACCCCTCCCTCAAAATATATATTAATATATATTAATTATAATTTTTTTTTAAACTATAACTTACTAGATTTGCCAGAAGACTTTAACCCCAGTAGTATACACAAAATAAGTTATTATCAAAAATAAGGACAATAGAAGTGGGAGTTGAAGATAGATGACAGATAGAATTACAAATTACTTTTGGCTGAATAAAGGAAACATATAAGTTTACGGAAAACAAATCTTTAATTTCAAGGTAAACAGTCCAAATTTAGAAACTTAAGTTCATACAAACTAATTAAAAGTCAGAAAGGGATAAATAAAATATCTATTATATTAAAATTTAAATACTTGTGCACGGAGGGTGCATTTTTTTTTTTTTGCTTGTTATTATAATGGAGATTCTCTGTCTGTAACTGAAATAACATCACTGTCTACGTCACAATACCCTTAGGAATTGCATAAGTTTTATCAATGAGTATTCAATTTATAGTCAAAATCATTAATACATGGAATGAATAAATTTTATTTATTAACAATATTTCTATGAAAATCTGAGATATATTTACCTCAAAACAGTCCATGGTATTAGTGCGTTGAAAAATTTTGCAATGTGTGTTATATATCAATAAAGGTTTACATAATATATGGTGTGGTTAATTTGCATACTGGTTTTAAACAAAACCAGCTTTAATAAATAATCACTCGGTGTTATTGATTCTCTAATAATTGATACATTGGAGAATAAAACAATAATATTAGAAATCAATAAACACCGTCAAAATTACTGTCTGACTGATACTGACAATAGATCACTACACCATTATTTTTTTTTTTTTACAATTACAACTAAATATATATTTACCAGAAGACTTTAACCCCAGTAGTATACACAAGTAAGATATAACCAAAATGATAAAGGAAAAAAAGGGATGGGGATTGAAGATAGATGATAGATAGAATTACAATTACTTTTGTTTGAATAAAGGAAACATATAAGTTTATGGAAACAAATCTTTAATTTCAAAGGAAAACAGTCTAGACTTAGAAACTAAAATTCATACAAAATAATTAAAAAGACAGAAAGGGTAATAAAAAATAATTCCAAACTAGACAAGTATATATAAAATGTAGGTACCTATAATTTTATTATCCTGAGGAAGGTGTACTTGAACACCGAAAGCCGCGGTAGATAGAAAAAAGTTTTTCTACAACTATATATATTATATATATATATATATATATAGTATATATATATACACTGAAACCAAAATAAAAATACCCTACCACGAACATAATAATCCATCCGCCACACCTAACATGCGATAGCCCTTAAATCGTATATTACATATACTAGCAAATATATGCACCCCTCCGGTGGCAAGTATTTAAGTTTTAATGTAATAAAATATTGTATTAAATTAGAAAGGCTAATGAAACTAAATAAGAATACAGATAAAAAGATTTGAAACAGAGGGGGGTATAATAAAATATTTGAAACAGAGGGAGTATAATAAAAAATGGAACAACTGAAACTTACTCTTCTATCATCTCGTCTTTTCATTGTTATTTTTTTCTAATTTAAGTATTTAGTTAAAATAGGAAGTAAAGAATTATTACAGTTATTTTATCTTGTTAATTGATTTCAATTAAGATTCATTGAAGAGATTTTTTTGCTTATATTCATTAAAATAAACCACAACAGTTAGAAATCAATAATACTAAGCACATATTTATTAATTCAATTTTTTTTAATATAATATGCAAATTAGCCTTCCCGTTCACACTGTAAACCGCTATTTTGTTGTATATATAAATATAATTGCATGTTGTCAGTATGTAGACATAGTTAAAGTATTAATAATGTCAGACAATTTTATTAATAATTGAGGTTTAGATAAAAATAAAATCATGGAGAATGTGAAGTCAATAACTAAGAGAATTGTGACTTGAGTAGTAATATAGTTTCGGTTACAGACAGAAAAACACACAATCTCCATTATAATAAGATTTTATTTAAAAACGTTAACATTTTCTCAGCTCAGTTAACTTTGAACCACATATCTTTGAGGCGTAACACAGATTCTTAAAGATACGTAGTTTCAAAGTTAACTCACTTGAAAAAATGTAAACGTTTTTGAATAAAATAACTGGTGGGCATTATATCTTTTATTCATTAATATATCACACTGAAAATTATTATTTTCGGTTAATTCCGCTGATTTTGGTATTTTTTTTTTTTTTTCGTCGGGGTGACATGAATACGATGATAGAACTTAGTTTCGTTAAGAAGTATACACAAATAAGATAAACAAAATGAATAAAAAGAAAAAAATTACTTTTGCCTGAATAAAGGAGAACATAAGCTTATGGAAACTAATTTTTAATTCAAAGGAAAACAGTCTAGACATAGAAACTAAAATTCATACAAACTAATTAAAATGACAGAAGAGAAATATAAATGTGATAAGTAAAGGAATTGTGACTTGATTAGTGACATAGTGTGTTTGTCTGTAACCGAAACTATCTCTATTATAATAAGAATTATTATCAGTAGTAGTACTAGTGAAAAGTGAACTCGGACCGTCTCACTTGCAGTTTAAACACGGCTTCCCGGTTCCATTCTCCGTGATATGGACCATCAGTCCACCCGTATCTTCATTTAACCTACATAACTGAACAAAGTACTATTTGAAAATGTAATTAATATTTTGTGGTGTGCGCACTCGTTATCAATATAGACCTTCTGTTTTGAGAAATCAAAGATTAACACTGGAAGCTCCCCAGCCCCCCCCCCAAAAAAAACTAATAAAAACACAGGTTTATTTTTTAATTTCATGGATAATCGAGCAGAGATTAAAAAAAGTTTATTTAAATTATTATTTCACGATAGAGAGAAAGTGCATTTTATCTCGACTAGAAGCGGCTACCCAACATCACTTGGGTAGAGGGGGGGGGCCAATAAAAATGTGTCGTAATGGTTTCAAGTTAATCTCATAGATCTATTATTATTATTATTATTTTATTATTATTATTATTATTCTATACTAGCAAAAAGAAAACACCTCCAGGTGGTGTAAAATTTATGAAAGATAGTGTCTGAGCGGGGTGGAAGTTGAAAAATTCATTGTTAGAAGGTTTGTATCATAAGTAATATATATATATATATATATTATATATATATATATATATATATATATATATATATAATATAAATCAATAGTTATGGTATTATGGATGATTTTGGACTCATAACTTAAAGTTTCATGGTTATGCAATCCTCAGATGAGTCAATGGTTGAGATCTTAAAAACCAGTAGTTTTTTTAGCGTTTATATTATATATTTTTAGCGTTTATATTATATATACATTACATATATATATATATATATATATATATCATCAATATATTAAAGGAGTAAAAAAAAAAACTAACAATTAAATAGAAACTTAATTCTGTACCCCCACAAATAAATAATTTGAATATTTTAACAAAATCGTAGGTATTTATTTATAAAACTTTTGTTAACCTCTTATTACTGAAAACGGATAAAAATATTTTTTTAAACTGATTACAGGGTTATTCTCTGAAAATTTTGAGAGGAGGCTTGATAATTAGTATTTGTATTATTCAGACTATTGTCCTCATCTTCATTGTTATCTGTACAAGGTTTCGACCGATGAAATACCTGAAGAAAGCCGGAGGGCACATCAGCCGAAACGTTGTACAAGATAACAATAGAAATGCTATTTCTATGTATATTTTAATTTCAATGCTATTTCTATGTATATTTTATTTTTTTAAATCTTCGAATATATATCGAATCTTCGTCATTTTTGCACAAAAAGCAAGAACTGGTGATATTTTATGTGTATATATATATATATATATATATATATATATTACTTTGTTATTGATTGTTTCATTTTCATAGTTTTATTTGGATATACATACACATAGAAACACACACTGCCCTTTATATATGTATAGATGGTATTTTTATTATACGAGGGTGAGTCAATAAGTAATGCCATTTTGTTTAGGACAGAAGTGACTCAAAGAACAGTCAACAGAATTTTTACGGGGCATGGATACATTCTCTCATTCGAAGGTGGAACATTCCTATTGAGAGAAAACGTTGACTATATGAAGAAGTAGGGTGTGATCCACAGAGGACCAGCTTCATTTTGATGTATGATACATGTTCCTGTGTTGGTAATTAATACCTGTCCTAAACAAAATGGCATTAGTTTTTGACTCACTCATGTAGTTTTAAATGATTTTTCATAAGGTTTGTTTTTTAGTAAGAGCAAATGCATAGAAATAAAGGCTAGCATTGGATGTGCAATAATAAATTCGAAATTACTCTTTTTTTTTTAATTAAAATAAAATTCCCCAAGGAATATATATAATATATATATATTATATATTATATATATATATTATATAATGTGTGTGTGTGTGTGGTGTATGTATACATATGTATACAGTAGCATATTAAGTGTCCTCATTTTGTACAATTTTGGTGTCATTAGCCATATTTAATTTTGACTAATAATTAACATGTTATTATAATAATAATTAATGTTATTACACTTACTAGCAAATATATGCACCCTCCGGGTGCAAGTATTTAAGTTTTAATATAATAAAATATCATATTAAATTAGAAAGGCTAATAAAACTGATAAAAATACAGATAAAACGATTTGGAACAGAGGGGGTATGATTGAAAAATAGAACAACTTTGAAACCAACTCTTCCATCATTTATCATTACTCCCGTCTATCATTGGTAAATTTTCCTAATTGAACTATTTAGATAAAATAGGAAGTAAACAATAAAATTTAACTTATTTCTTCTTGTTAATGGATTTCTTTTAAGATTTATCCGAGATTTTTGCTCATACTCATTAGATAACACCAAACAATTAGAAATCAATAATACTAAGCACATATTTATTAAAATCAAATTTTTAATATCAATATGCAAATTAGCCTTCCCATTCACACTGTAAACCGCTATTTTGTTGTATATATAAATCAATTACATGCTATTATTATGTAGATATGGTTAACAGTCTTAATGATGTAAAACAATTTTTATTAATATTGAGGTTTAAATAAAATAAAATCATGGAGATGTGACGTAAATAACTAAAGGGAATTGTAACTTGTATAGTAAATAGTTTCGGTGACAGACAACTCACAATCTCCATTATAATAAGATATTTAACATTTGTTTGTCTAATAAATGCAATGAATATTGTATGTGTTTTTTATAACTGTATACCTACTTTTGCACCCCTATAAGTATATATATATATATTATATATATATATATATATATATATATATATGTGTGTGTGTGTGTGTGTGTGTGTGTGTGTGTGTGTGTGTGTTAAATTAAACAAAAGACACATCTCATGTTTAACAATTTTATTGTGATTTTTTTCAAGTTTTCTGGCCAACTTTTTTAATATTTTGGGTGGAATTCATGGATTAGTCCACCAAAGTTCATGTCCCGAGTTTTGTTCAATTCAACATGCATAAACGAAAGAATGCTGCCCAAACACACACACACACATATAATATATATATATAATATATATATATATATTAACCTTGCTGATGAGACCTAATAGGTCGAAATGTACATTCAGGGATTGACATTTTTCTCGATCTGTTTAGCCTTACATTTGAACATATATGCCCGCCTAAATTCATTAATTATTAACTAATTAATTTTCAAAAAATTAGGTATGACTTCAATTAAGCACACATCCTCAAAAATTGTCGACTAAAAGCCATTTCAAATAAACACAGTGTTATATATATATATATATATATATATATATATATATATATATATACACTAGTAGATCTACCTGACGTAGAAAGTTTCTGTATGTACAACGACCAAGTACATGTCCTTTTGTAAAGTAAAATTGTTAGAAACCACCAAAGACCAAAGTTCAATAAAAAACCACTACTAGTAATAAAATGAATTATTGTTTTAATTTTTCTTTTTATGTGGAGAAGGTAGAGATGCGATCCACAGAGGACCAGCCTGAAATAGCATTACTTTTGACTCACCCTCGTATGTATAGATGATTTTTTTATATACAATCGTTTTTTAACGAAGAGGACAACAAACAACAACTGAACTCGTTTTCAAATCAGCAACAAATAAACAAACAGATGGAGGATTTTTGATAAAACATAAAACAGACAAGGCAGAGGTTTATTAAACTTTGATGACGTAGGAAAAATAATATTTTGTCTGGTTATTTTCGATAAAACTTCTCCGTTATATCAAACTGCGAACGGACAACACCGGATTTTTCTGACACGGAAATAAACACTGTAGCTTTATCATTATATATATATATATATATATATATATATATATACATACCAGGAAGAAGATAGAGATGATGGAATTCTATATAGATAAAAACCTGTTCATGAAAATAAAATTAGGCATTGACAAGATAGAATATTGGCGCGATTATATATATATATATATATATATATATATATATATATATTAATATACCAAGCGTGTTGGTAAAATCCTCGCGGTGAGAAAAAACCCAGCAAATAGTTTGATTGTAAAAATATACTACTAAAACATCAACCGGCGAGAAAAAATTTTTTGAAAAAAAAAGAAAAGACCAAGATAATCGTACCAACCAAAAATAATCTATTGGTACAATATTTTGGCCAAAAGAAAAAACAATTTATATTATATATATATATATATATATATATATATATATATTCATATAACCGCTAGGAGAAGCTAATAAGTAAAAAGTGCTCAATACCTAAGTAGAGCAAATAATAAAGATAAATCTAATGAGTCAGACGAACCTACTATTAGTTTCGCTTAATGTCTTCAGGGCTAAGATCTGACCTGAAGTGCATTAAGCGAAACTAATAGTAGGTTCGTCTGACTCATTAGATTTATCTTTTATATATATATATATATATATATATATATATATTATAATATATATAGTAATTTTCTACCTTGGGTGTGCATATATATATATATATATATAGTAAATATGACGGTCAAATATCTTCTTGTGTGTGTGTGTGTGTGTGTGTGTGTGTGTGTGTGCGTATGTATCGAAAAACGACATTGATCATTTTTCTAGGTGTTTTATGTGTTGTGTGTGTGGTTGCGCGTGTGTGTATATATTTTACGATAAACGACATCGAAACAAACCTCAAAAGAAGAATATTTGACGTCATATTTCAAACCGTCCACCTTTCCAGCGTTCCTTCTTCAAACTTAAATTTTGAACAGATTGATAAACAAGGACTATCACAGTTTTTCTCGTTATTCTGTGATACATTTTTTTATACTCTTCCTTATATCACAAATGCCCTGAAGAAGATCTACTTAACAGATCGAAACACTGCAGCCTTGGCTAATAAACTTACCACTCATTTTATTTAAACCTGTGTTTTTAAAATTTTCTCACTATACTATATATATATATTATATATATATATATATATATATATATATAGGGTGTGTGTGTTAGTTTTATCTCACTTGAAAATAACATTTTTCAAGACGCTTCATAACATCACTTCTTAATTTTGCTCTGATGATGGTTAATATATTCAAAAATATATTTTTAAAACTGATACGCTCGAACGAGGGCAGAACTATTTATTCATTTATAAATAAACACACTCTCTGAATATCTGTTAGGTCTCATGTGTGTCATATTTATAAATAAACAGTGCTCAATATCATTGATACAGTATCTATATTAAGTTAGCGTAGACATGGAGTCATCGGCGCCTCATTACTGGTAGTTTCTCGCCTTCACGATTTTTTTTTTTTTCACACCTTCATTCTAATCTAATCTTTTCCTTCTTCCTCATTTTTACGTCTATTTTCTTCCGAATTAATATAAAACAATATGAAAAATGTTCTTCTTCATTTTTTTCATATTCCCTCTTTCCGAATTTTCCCTTCATTTTCTCTTTCACAAAATCATTCGATGTTTTTTTTTTTAAACTCATTCATCCCAATCTAGTATTTTTTCTTCCTTCTTTATTTTCTTTCAGACTCTCCTATTCCTAAATGTTTCCTTCATTTTCTCTTTCCCACTCATTCAATTTTTTTTTTTTAACTCCTTCATCCCAATCTCGTTTTTCCTTCGTTCTTTCCCTTTTCTTCTTTATTTTCTTCCGAATTAATTCAAAACAAAATGAAAAAATTCCTTCATTTTTGTCATATTGTTCTATTCCCGAATTTTTCCTTCGTTTTCTCTTTCCTAATCCTTTCTTTTTCCTTCTTGAATTAAATGAATTTAAATACAAATGAAAAATATTCTTATTCTTCATTCTTTCATATTTTCTATTCCGAATTTTTCCTTCATTTTCTCTTTCCTAATCCTTTCTTTTTCCTTCTTTATTTTCTCGGAATTAATTTAAACAAAATGAAAAATATTCTCCTTCATTCTTTCATATTCTTCTATTCCAGAATTTTTCCTTCATTTTCTCTTTCCTAATCCTTTCTTTTTTCCTTCTTTATTTTCTTCGGAATTAATTTAAACAAAATGAAAAATATTCTCCTTCTTCTTTCATATTCTTCTATTCCCGAATTTTTCCTTCATTTTCTCTTTCCTAATCCTTTCTTTTTTCCTTCTTTATTTCTTCGGAATTAATTTAAACAAAAATGAAAAATATTCTCCTTCATTCTTTCATATTCTTCTATTCCAGAATTTTCCTTACATTTTCTCTTTCCCACTCATTCGATTTTTGTTTGTTTTTTTGTTTGTTTGTTTGTTTTTGTTTGTTTTTTTTTTTACTCCTTTTCCCCCCTTCTTTTTTTTCCTTCTTTATTTTCTTCGGAATTAATTTAAAACAAAATGGAAAATATTCTTATTCTTCATTTTTTCTTGCAATTCACACATCAAAGTGAAAAGAATCGTTCCAATTTGCCGCCATTTTTCAACAAACAAAAAAGAAAAGAAGAAAAAAAAGTGAAAATCTTTTTTTGATTTGCTTGAAGGTGAATTTACGTTTAGCTTTGTCGAAAAGAATACCACGTGGTTAACAAAGCCGACATAATAGGACGACAAAGTCAAATCAGAATTATTATCATCTCAAATGTTTGGTTGGGGTTTATTTTGATTTACTTTCTTCTTTTTTTGTTTCTCTCAAGAAATGCCAAGAAGAAGTTCGAATCCAACGGGAGGATGGATGGTCTGGTGGCAAAAAACATTTTTATTGGCACGAGAAATTGAGAGGAGGAGGAAGAGAGATATATTGAAATAGAGGTGGAGAGGTTGAAAGAGATCGTGGTAGAGAGAGAGAGGGGGAGGATGCAGAGAGAGAGGGGGATGAGAGAGAGGGGAGATATTCAAATATACAGAGGTCGAGAGATTGAAAAAGAGGGGGGGAGAGAGAGAGGGGGTTGAGAGAGAGGAGAGAGAGAGAGAGATTCAAATAAAGACAGAGACCTCGAGAGATTGAAAAAGAGGATGGTAGAGTGTATTTGAGAGCGACAGAGACAGAGAAGAGAGAGATACTGAAATAAAGAGAGAATTTGAGGGATTGAAAAAGAGGGTCGTAGAGGGTGATTGAGAGACAGACAGCAGAGTGATTGAGACAGAGAGAGAAGGAAGAGAGCGATATATCCAATGGGGATGAATGGTCTGATGGCAAAAACCATT
>CM042175.1:55471754-55502271 GCA_023376005.1 Doryteuthis pealeii | reverse complement strand
AAGAGAGAGATACCCTAAACAGGTACTACCACTCCGGGTCAGAGTGGACCAGGGAGCAATGGTGATGAAGGGGTGCTCCACATTCCCAAACCTCCAAAACTGGAAACTCACCATCAGATAGAGTTTAACGTCATTCCCAGGACATGTAGACCCTCAGTCATCGCCTTCTAGCACCCATATGATAAAAAATAAACAACAAAACCAAATTAATATACATTTAATTAACCATTGAAATTAATTATTGAATCTATTATTGAGACAGTTGTTTGTGTTAGTATTGCAATGTATAATTTCAATTAAACTTAATTTTAAAAACATTTTTCAACATTAAATGTATAGTAATTTGGGTTTTTTGTTGTTGTTTTTTTTAGCAATACGTAATTAAAAACAACCTTAATCTCCTAAAAACGTAATCCAATTCGTAAAATGTTAATTCGCAGACTGTAGTTAAACTGTCATTGGGTACCACCAAAAAACTTTCCGTTTTAATTTTCCGACCTAAATCAGAAGTCAGCCTACAAATGTACGTACTTTGCTTTGAATAAAGTCAGACTGAAGATGTTCCTCGCGTCAGAAGGACGAAATATTTCTCTCCTACTTGGACTTGTTTGAGTCATTATTTTGTTCACTTTTCCTTTTACCTCACCTCATATATACATCTCTATTAATAATGGGAAAAAAACTTTCCATTTTAATTTTCCGACCTCAATCAGAAGTCAGCCAAAAGATATAAAAGGTTGATATGCCGTAAAACAAACCAGACCAAACCAAAACCGACGAGAGAAGGGGTACGTAACAGGATGCTCTACCGACTGAGCTACACTGACTGTTTCGTTATCGTCTTCTTCAGTAATCTTAGTAATAGATTTTTTAATTAATTAAAATATGTGTGCACATAAAAATTGTAATAGGTAATATAGAAGATATCAAATCAGGGGGTCAAACTTGCAGCTTTCATGTGACTACAAACATATGGTATAACAGTGTCGGGGAGACAGGGAGCTACTAAAGGGGGGATAGAAACGCCCCCCGCCGCTAGCAGGGTGGATGGAATAGGTCCTAAAGGAGTACAATCACAGGGAGCGGAGGGTGTAAGGAGGGGGGTAGAAAAAGCTTTTTAAGTGACAGCCAGGATGGACCGGAATGGGTCAGAATCTCATCAAAGGGAATGAAAACAAAAAGAAAAAGAAAAAATCGGGGGTGGGGGTGACCGGAGATGACCGGGGTGGGGTGGGACCGGAGAAATGAAAAAAAAATTAATTTAGCGTCTTTCATTCACCACTACTATTGCTTTGAGAGGAGTTGTGTGTTTGTGTCAGCCGCTACCCAGGGGAAGTGGTTAAGGCGAGGTGGCGGTGGTGTTTGAAGTGGGTGGGGGGAAACACCACCCACATACCCCCCCCCACAACCACAACAAGAGAAGTGAGTAAAAATGACAAAAACACAATTTTTGCAATGATATTTGAGAAATAAAAAGGAAGAAAAAAATTCATATTAACAGTTGAGATTCGTTATCCGCGGTATATTTAAGATTAGTGATAAAATCAGCGGATAATAAGAAACCGTCTAGGTATATCCAAAGTTTTCCGTAAAAAAAAAATCGACACTTTTAAAGATGTGATTAAATCTTTAAAGACTAAAAATAATATAATCTTCTGCTTCGATACCAATACAATTTTTTTATGATTGAACAAGCCACCATTTTAATATTTTTGACCGTCTGGAGATTGCATGATATGCATGAAACTGCAGTTACAGAATATTAACACCATGATATTTAATCTCTGATTATATATATATATATATATATGTATATATATGAGGTAGGTAAAAGGATAGTGAACAAGAAATTATAACTCAAAACAAATCTAAGAGTTGAAATATTTCGTCGTAGTTGGACTGAGGATGTCCGTATAAATCGGACGAAATATTTCAACTCTTAGATTTGTTTTGAGTTATCACTTTCCTTTTACCTACCTCATACTGTCGGATTCTACTACATCCATCCTATCTTCATATATATATATATATATATATATTATTATAATGGTACACAGTAATAACCTACTCGAGTTTCACCATAAGGATCTTCAGGGTTAAATCCACTAGATTAATCAAGATATTGATTAATTGCAGTTGATTGCACGTGTGTATTTTTTTTTTGTGATAAACGGTTGGTTACAAGACCGCGGTCAAAGAACGCCGATTCAAGATTCGAAAATTCAAAAAATTCAAAAAAACGGAAGTTGCATTTTCTTAAGATCAAAATATAAACATTGTGTAGAAATCCGCTTTGTGCTATTGTTTTAATGGTTTATGACAATGATCATTTGCTCTACCAACGTATTGAGCACTTTATATTTGTTATATCGCTGCCTTTAACGGCATGAGAATCCGGCTATATAAGAAAGATAGATAGATAGATAGATAGATATAGATAATGAACACTTAGAGACATAATGGATAGATAGATAGATAAATAGATAGATAGATATGAAGAGACTTGAGATAGATATGGACAGAGTGGACCAGGGAGCAATGGCGATCCACATTCCCCAAATCTCCTAAACTGGAACCTCACTACCAGATAGAGTTTAACGTCATTCCAAGCCACCCTCAGCCACCGCTTTCTAGCACCCATATGATAAAAGGGTTGGGACTTGCCATAAGGGCAATAGGGTTGGGGCAATCATATAGGTGCTAGGGCATCAGTTTAGTGACATACTCAGCACAGTTCCCTTTCTATTTAAGACTCAATTATATATATATATATATATATATATATATATATATATATATGCTCTCAAATTTCATGGTAGAGCACTGTAGGGGAGACATTAGTTGACCATTCACCGTTTAGTGTAAAAGCATTTATTCACCTGTTGTTTAAAGACTTGAGTTCTCTGGTGATTGTAAAAACATACATCCTGTAAGTTTGTTCGTATCAATTAATTGTTCGCCCCATGCTGACAGTCCCCGATAGCCGTTTGGGTAAGGAGCTTGACAGACGTAAATTCTGTGGGTTTCGCACCCGGCTGTTAAAAAGTCAAGCCCCACTGATGAGAAGTAAACTTCGAAACACGTGTCTGTTGATAAACTGATATATATATATATATATATATATATATATATATATATACGAGGATGGCTAAAAAAGTAATGCCATTTTGTTTAGGACAGGTATAATTACCAACACAGGAACATGTATCATGCATCAAAATGAAGCTGGTCCTCTATGGATCACATCCCTACTTCTCAACAAAGTGAGTCAAAATGTAATGTCATTTTGTTTAGGACAGGTATAATTACCAACACAGGAACATTGTATCATACATCAAAATGAAGCTGGTCCTCTATGGATCACATCCCTACTTCTCAACAAAGGGGAGTCAAAATGTAATGTCATTTTGTTTAGGACAGGTATAATTACCAACACAGGAACATGTATCATACATCAAAATGAAGCTGGTCATCTATGGATCACATCCCTACTTCTCCATATTGGTGAGTCAAAAAGTAACGCTATTTTTAGGACAGGTATAATTACCAACACAGGAACATGTATCATACATCAAAATGAAGCTGGTCCTCTCAATAGCAATGTTCCACCTTCGAATGAGCGCATGTATCTCCGCCCCGTAAAATTCTGTTGACTGTTCTTTCTTCACTACAGATTTAACTTCCTTGTCATTGGAATAATGTTTTTATTGAAAAGAAAGAATGGAAGAGGCACTATTCGATACAGTTTAACATCATACCGAAGACACTAACACCCCCAGCCATTGCCTTCTAGCACATATATGATAAAAGGGGTTACGGGTTGCCATAAGGGAAATAGTGTTGGGACAATCGTATAGGTGCTAGGGCTTTACATGACAAGCCGAGTGATCAAAAGGGGCCGCACCGACTGACAAGTGGAATGTTGCATGTTATTGAATGCCCAGCCACCAGGATTCCCTCCTTAAGCATCACGGGTCACCACCAACGGCCAACATATGGTTACATTTAGGATATTTTACCTCTCCACAGATTGCTTGGAATTGGTTCATAATGAAGGTTATTTTAATCTTGTAATATATTTGTTTTGAGACTATTCAAAATGGCAGCATATCAGTGTGCTCCAGACTTGAAATAAAGGGAAATATATATTGTGGGGGAGGGGTAAATAATTAGAGAGATTAGAAAAGAGAAAGAGAAAAGGAATGAGAGAGGGAGAGAATAGATAAGTAATTACAGAGAGTAGAAAAGAGATAGAAAGAGAAAAGGAATGGGAGAGAGGGGGAGAAGCAGAGAGTAAAAAAGATAGGAGAAAACAGATGCAAAATGAAAGGAAGGAAAAGCAAAGAAAGAGAGAGAGAGAGAGAGAGAGAGAGAGAGAGAGAGAGAGAGAAGAGAGAGAGAGAAATAAGCAGTCCCTCTCCTCGCTATATCATCTATGAGAAATAAATAAGAGAGAGGAAGTATTAGAAGAAAGAAAGAAAGAAAGAAAGATCCAGGAGAAGTGGCGGAAAACAAAAAAGAAAGAATGAAAGAAAGGAAAATCCGAGTGAGGAAGTGAAAGAACGAAATAACGAAAAGAAAGAAAGAAAAACCTGAGAAAAGTGGCGGGAAATTAAAAAGAAAGAAAAAAAATGAAATAATGAATGAAAGAAAGAAAGGGGAATTACAAATCTTCCTTCGAGTGAGGAAGATGTAAAGAAAAGAGAGACTAAGAAAATAAAAGAGAAGAGAGAGAAGAGAAAGAAAATAAAGAATGAAAGAGGAGGAAATTGTGACATGAAGAAGAAAACACACGTGAAAATGAGTTGCAAATGCAAAAAAGAAAGAAAGAACGAACGAAAAAAAAAAAAGAAATAAAGAAAGGACGAAAGAAAAGACGAGAAAAAAAGGACGAAAGAAAAAAAAAGAAAGAAAGAAAAAGATAGAAAAAGAAAGAAAGAAAAAAAAAGAAAAAGAAAGAAAGGACAAAAGAAAAAGAAAGAAAGGAAAAAAAGAAATAACGAGCGAAAGAAAGAAATAACGAGCGAAAGGGAAATCCTAGTGAGGAAGATATAGAGAAAGATAGACTGTAAGAAAAAGAAAGAAAGAACGAACGAAATAACGAAAGAAAGAAAGAAAGTGAAATCCGAGTGAGGAAGATATAGAGAAAGACAGACTGTAAGAAAAAAAAGAAAGAAAGAAAGAATGAACGAACGAACGAAACGAAAGAAAGAAAGTGAAAATCCGAGTGAGGAAGATATAGAGAAAGATAGACTGTAAGAAATTTTTTTAAAAGTGAAGAGAAAGAAAAGAAAGTCTGAATGAGAAGGAAATTGTGACCTGAAAAAGAAAAAAAAAAGAAAGAAAGAAAAAAAAGACGTGAAAATGAAGTGGCAAATGCGAGTCAGTAACTGCGGCAACGACGATAGCAAACGTAACATCTGCCTTGTGTATGTACTTCAGGCCGCCAAGCTGAACATAGGCAACGGACACTAGGGGTGGATGAAAAGATGGCGGGAGATGAGGAGGGGGGAGGATAGAGGAAAGGAAAGAAAGAGCAGCAATACCACCACCACCACCACCGCCGCCTCCACCACCGCCGTCATCAGGCAAATGGCGGCGGAGGTACAGAAGACTCCGACTCCTTCTCAATACAAGGAAATTAACTCTGCCGTACATTTTACACTTCACTGGTCAGGCTGAATGCCTTCAACAGTCTAGTCAGGGGCGGGCCAAATGAAACATATATCAACGCTACCACCCCACCCCCTCTCACCACCCTCTCTCCCCAAAACCCCTCTCGCCACCGCCCTTGACAATTTTTGACCAGAGATCCCTGGAAAGGATTGTAAAACAGATGCCTGGGGCCGCCAACGGACGGGCGGCGCGGCGAGGGGGGGTGAAGGTGGATCAGTTAACGGGGGGCCCGGGTTGATGGGGCTAGAGGGGGGTCGTCGACAATTGCAAAAGGAAAAAGATGGTAAAAACCTAAAGATTTTTGGTGGGGGAGGGGGGCATGCGGAGAGGGGTAAGAGAACGAGGGTGGATATGGAGTGAAGCGAGAGTGAAGAGACGGCATGAAAAGAAGTTTTGTGGAACTTTTAAACTCTTCAATGCTGTCTTGATAAAGGGCGTGCGCCGCTGCTGCAGAGTTTCGTACCAATAGAAATGCGGCGGCGGCGGCGGGGGTGGTGGTGGTGGTGGTGGTGAGGAAATGAATGTAATAGATGATGAAGGTGTGGGGTACGGGGGTGCGGTGGGTAGTGGTGTTGTAAGTCCGTTGGTGAGGGTACAAAACATGTACCCGGCGGAGTGAACGGTGGGAATACGAATATGAAGAAGATATAAAATGATGTTGTGAAGAGAAATGTGAAGAAGAAAGAGAAAAGAGGAAAGAAAAAGATGAAGAAATTGTTGAATGAAAAAAAGGTGTAATGAAGAAAGAAAAAAAGAGGAGGAAGGAAAAAGATGAAGAAATCGTAGAAAGAAAAAAAAGGTGTAAAGAAGAAATAGAGAAGGAAAGAGAAGAGATGGGGAAAAGATGAAGAAACTGTAGAAAGAAGAAAAAAGATGTAAAGACAGAGAGAGAAAGAAAGAAGAGAAAGAAAGAAAATGAAAACGAGAAAAGAGAAAGAAAGAACAAAAGAAGGAAAAAGTTGAATAAATCGTAGAAAAAAAAAGATGTAAAGAAAGAAAAGAAAGAAAATAAAAACAAGAAAGAGAAGAAAATGGAAAGGAAAGAAAAGAAAGAAATACAG
This sequence comes from Doryteuthis pealeii, assembly GCA_023376005.1. NCBI lineage: Eukaryota > Metazoa > Mollusca > Cephalopoda > Myopsida > Loliginidae > Doryteuthis > Doryteuthis pealeii. Next base: position 55,495,534 of record CM042175.1, on the reverse strand, counting down.
AAAGAAGAGAGAAAGAAAGAAAATGATGGAGGAAAAAGATGAAGAAATCATAGAAAGAAAAATGTAGAAATAAAGAAAATGAAAACAAGAAAGAGAAAGGAAAGAAAATGAAAGGAGGATAAAAAAAGAACGAAAGAAAAGGAAAGAGAAAGAGGAAAGAAAGAGAAAATAGAAAGGAAGAAAATGGAGAAGCAAAAGAAAAACGGGAAGAAAAAATGAAGAGAGGAGCTAATAAAAAAATGGGATGAGAATCGGAAAAAAAAGAAAAGAAAATGAAGAGGCGAAGAAAAGAGAGAGGGAGAAGGAAAAAAGAAAGAGGGAAAAAGAGGAAAGGAGAATAAAAAGTGACCGTTTTGTTTTTGTTTAAGGGGAGAAAGAAAAAGAAAAGGCACATGGCGGAAAAAGATAAATTTAAAAAAAAAGGAAGAAAGAGAACGCAAAGAAATCGGTGAGGGTAGGAAGTGAGGAAGATGAAGAAAAAAAGACAAAAGGGTGGAGAAAGGGGATGTAAAGGGGAGGTAAGAAAGAAGATGAAAAGACAAAAGGGGGAGGGGGAGGTAAGAATGAAAGGGGAGGTAAGAAAGAAGGTGAGAAGAGAAAAAAGACAAAAGGGGAAAAGAGGAGGTAAGAAGAAAGGGGAGGTAAGAAAGAAAGGGGAGGTAAGAAAGAAGATGAGAAGAAGAGAAAAAGACAAAAGGGGGAAAGGGGATGTAAGAAAGAAAGGGGATGTAAGAAAGAAAGGGGAGGTAAGAAAAAAAGGGGAGGTAAGAAAAGGGGAGGTAAGAAAAAAAATGAGAAGAAGAGAAAAAAGACAAAAGGGGAAAAAGAGGAGGTAAGAAAGAAAGGGGAGGTAAGAAAGAAGATAAGATAAGAAAGAAAAGGGGAAAAAGGGGAGGTAAGAAAGAAGATGAGAAGAAGAGAAAAAAGACAAAAGGGGAAAAAGGGGAGGTATGAAAGAATGAGACAACAACAACAAAGATAACCGAAAACGAGAAGAAAAAAACAAAAGGGGGAGGTAAGTAAAAAAGGGGAGTTAAGAAGGAAAGAGACAACAACAAAGATCACCGAAGATATTATTCAACATTATTACCCCAAACAATACAGATCGGGGAGTTCGTCGAGCAGTCGGTCCCCCCCTCAATCCTCCCCCTCAATCCTCCCCTTCTCTCCCCAATTCTTTAATGTCCGACCACGACCCTAACCCCTTCCTTCCTTAGTTTCCTTTTGATCTTCCGACTTTTATTTATTTTGCGGCTCCACTTTTTCGTGGGGGTGGGAGGGGCGAGTTATTTATTCCTCAAAATTGAAAATCCTCAAAATCTCCCTCTACCCACTCCACGCCTCGCCCAATAAATAATCATAAAGGGGGTACCCTACTGATAATTCAGTCCCTATAACGTTTCGGTTAACAAGCAACACTCGTAAGCTATTAATACTGAATTTGTACAATGGTTGTTTTTACACGAGTGTGGCCCTCAATGAAAGCTCACTTATTCCGAGCATTGATAATCCGAGCAAGACTACAAAAAAGTTTCCCCGAGGCAAAAAAGGAGGCGTGAGTTCGAGTTTCGCTGGGAACGTATCTGTTATTAAGAACTACGTGTGCGAGTCAAAAAGTAATACCATTTTGTTTAGGACAGGTTTTATTACCAACACAGGAACATGTATCAAACATCAAAATGAAGATGGTCCTCTGTGGATCACATCCCTACTTCTCCACATAGGTGAGTCAAAAGGTAATGCCATTTTGTTTAGGACAGGTATAATTACCAACACAGGAACATGTATCATACATCAAAATAAAGCTGGTCCTCTGTGGATCACATCCCTACTTCTCCACATAGGTGAGTCAAATAGTAATACCATTTTGTTTAGGACAGGTATAATTACCAACACAGGAATATGTATCATACATCAAAATGAAGCTGGTCCTCTGTGGATCACATCCCTACTTCTCCACATACGAGATCAAAAAGTAGTGCGATTTTGTTTAGGGTAGGTATAATTACCAACACAGGAACATGTATCATACATCAAAATGAAGCTGGTCTTCTGTGGATCACATCCCTACTTCTCCACATAGGTGAGTCAAAAGGTAATGCAATTTTGTTTAGGACAGGTAGGAACATGTATCATACATCAAAATGAAGCTAGTACTCTGTGGATCACATCCCTACTTCTCCACATAGTCACTATTTCTCTCAATAGCAATATTTCACCTTCGAATGAGAGTATGTATCCCTGCCCCGTAAAATTCTGTGGACTGTTCTTTGAGCCACTTCACTACAGATTTCACTTTTCATACCCACCAGATTTAGCACTTTTAGACTATCATCTCTTCGGCGCCATGAAAGAGGTTTTTAGAGGCAAACATTATACCAGTGGCGAGGAAGTGAAAAATCAACATGCAAATTAGCCTTCCTCGTTCCAACAGTAAACCTCTATTTTTTTGTATATATAACTACAATTGCATGTTATTAATATGTAGATAAGGTCAACAGTGGCTTCGGCCTCTGGACCATTGATATAATTAACAGCGTCGATCCCAGGGGGCCATCCCCCCAGGCAACACCTGCCCCCTTGATTTAAAGGGGCAGGGCTGAGTTTATTGCCCAGTGTCTGAGGCGCCCCCTTGAGGGGGAATGCCGACGGGATCGACGCAATTTTTCACCTGCCACCCCATAAGCTTCGCCTTTTGGGTGGTCCCACATAAATAGGGCCTTGTGCCTGACCCGTACAAGTGGGGTACGTGGAAAATATCATGTAGATAAGGTCAACAGTATTAATAATGTAAAACAATTTTATTAACAACTGAGGTTTAAACAAAAATAAAATCATGGAGAATGTGACAAAATGTTCAGTATTGATTTATCAATGAATGAATGTTATAATACATCAGTTATTTTATTTAAAAAAACTTTCTGATTTAATTACGTATTTCTGCTATGATAAATTAATATATAAAATTCATTTAAAATATGAATATTATGATGTTTAGTTTAGTTCAGTCGGTAGAGCGTTCGGCTAGAAACCACAAGGTTCCTAGTTCGATACCGGTCCCTGCAAACTCAGCGTATGAGTAGCACAGGGATCTATGCGGTAAAGTAAGGAGCTGATGGTAGGTGTGACGCTCCACCTCAGACGCTAAAATAATCTCCTTGGTCTAGCGCAAGTGAAAAGGGGATAGACTCCCTCGCTGATTGGCTGATACCGACTTTAGGTCGCCCCGACGACTTTACTTTTTACTTACTTTACTTTAGTATCAATCTCTGATATTTTTTGTCAAAAATTTTATTGAAAATTTCGCGCCCCCCTCTTAAACAGAACAAATATTGATGTACAATTTGTTCACCCCTACTGAAAATTAGGGAATTGTATCTTGAGTAGTAATATAGTTTCGGTTACAGACAAACACACAATCTCCATTATAATAATAAGATGTCATCTCTCTTCCCCTCCTCCTCCTCCTCCTCCTCCTCCTTCCACACCCCTTTCCACTCTTAATCCTTTTCGGTGTCACATTTGCCGTGATTTATGCAAACTACTCGGGTGATAAATGACACAACAAACATTTATTAAAGTGTCCACACTTTTGAAACAGCCTGTGAGTCTTTCTCCTTGATTTAACCCCAGATTTTAAGTCTTAATTCGACACAAATTTCTTCTATTTCGTTTTTGATGGGGGTGGGGGTGGGGGTGGGGGTCACAGGTTTAGCTCAGTCGGTAGAGTACCTACACAGCAATCGCAAGGCACCTGGTTCCATATTGGTCCCCCGCCAACAACTCAGCGCATGAGTGACACAGACTGGGAAATCTGATCCGTGCGGTAAAGTGGGGAGCTGACGGTAGGTGTGGCGCTCCAACTCATAAGCAAAAACAATCTCCCTAGTCTAGCGCTAGTGAAAAGGAGATAGACTCTCTGACTGTTACCGAATTTAGGCCACCCAACTTTATATATATATATATATATATATATATAGGAAGACCGCCTTGTGCATGATTCGAACCCTGACTGTCAAGCTGACAGGCGAGGACCGTAACCTTGACAGTCAGGGTTCGAATCACACACAAAGCGGTTTTCCTATCTATAGCTCTGCTGATGAGGCCTAATAGGCCAAAATGTACATACAGAGATTGATTTTTCTCGATTTGTTTAGCCTTACATTTGAATAGGTATGCCCGCCTAATTAATTAATTATTAATTAATTAATTTTCAATTAAGCACATAATCTCCCGAAAATTGTCGGCTAAAAAAAGCCATATCAAAACACATCGTTTGTGTATTTACTTCTCATACTGTCGTGTAGTAAAAGTCACTATAAGAGGAATAGAAACCTACTTCTAAACAAAACGAAAGATCTAGGAAAGTCTGGTTGGTGTAGGGGCTACGGTCCCAGCTTGACAGTCATATATATATATATTATATGAAGAAAATATTTTCAAAAATTATAACAAACACAGGATGTTACGATCAGAGGAAACAATTTTATGTGTCAATACTTAAGTATTTCGGTATTAAACCATCATCACAAAAATTTCTGTAACAGTGTCCTGATGATGGTTTAATACCGAAATACTTAAGTATTGACACATAAAATTGTTTCCTCTGATCGTAACATCCTGTGTTTGTTATATTTTTTGAAAATATTTTCTTCACATATTGTCGGATTAATTTCCTCGTCGTATTTTCCATATATATATATATATATATATATATATATATATATATAATATATATATATATGTGTGTGTGTGTGTGTGTGGTGTGTGTGTGAAGAGAAAAATGGAAGTGAATCCGACGGTATGTAATATAGTGAAAAATTTGAAAAAAAAAACAGGTTCAAATAAAACGAGTAATATTTATTCAACCAACGCTGCAGTGTTTCTATCTGTTTAGTATATCATATATATATATATATATATATATATGGTATTTGTGGAAAAAGTGACTTACCGGTGAAAATGGTCACAGTGGTTAGTTGATTCAAGTTTCACAATGATAATACAGCGATATAACAAATATAAAGTGCTCAATATGTTAGAAGTGCAAATTTATTATCATAAAGGTACACGGTAATAACCTACTCGAGTTTCACCATAAGGAGCTTCAGGGTTAAATCCTCTGGATTAATCATGATATTGATTAATTGCAGTCGATTTCACGTGTGTGTTTTTTCGCGCCGTTTTATCGCGAAAAAACACACGCGTGAAATCGACTGCAATTAATCAATATCTTGATTAATCCAGTGGATTTAACCCTGAAGATCCTTATGGTGAAACTCGAGTAGGTTATTACCGTGTACCTTTATGGTTATATAAATATATATTGTAGATAATATGAGTGGTATATTTCTAAGCAGATAGTGCTCAATATTATTGAACTCAGTAGAAAGTTTTATGAAAACCGATTATGTGGTAGCATATATTTACCAAGACCACCGCACGAACAGGATGTGGCACAAGGTCAATTTCTTATGCGGAGTTTACCAGAGTGTTCCTTCTCCTAGACCTGGCCATGGTTAAGAGCCCAGTCTGTCCTACTATTTACCCATAGCTGGAGGGAGAGTAACTGGATGCATACTTTTCCCGATGATATTTGCGCTATGTGAAATGCAAACATCTTGGTCCAGGATTTGAACTCGGGTCGACGAGACCATTTCCCCCGACTCTAATCATTACACCATACACCTCGATTATATATATATATATATATATATAGGAGATTATGTGCTTAATTAAAGTCAAACCTAATTTGTTAATTAATTAATTATAATTAAATGAATTAGGCGTGCATGTCGGTTTAAATGTAAAGCGTAAACAAATCGAGAAAAAGTCGATCTCTGTATGTACATTTCAGCCTATTAGGCCTCATCAGCAGAGCTATAGACAGGGCAGTGCTTTGTGCGTGATTCGAACCCTACCTGTCAGGCTGACAGGCGGACACTCTAACCATTACACTAGCTGGCTTCCCAGAATTTCTCGTTTATTTTAAACTGATATATATTTCGTACTTTAGGGGTGACTTATAGCACGACAGTATGAAGTGAACAAACAATGTGTTTGAAATGGCGAAAGCCGACAATTAAGCACATAATCTCCCAAAAATTGTCGGCCTTCGCCATTTCAAACACATTGTTCACTTCATATATATATATATATAAGTTTTTAGAAAAAAACAAGATGTTATTAGTTTGCTGACAGATCTGTTTCGACCTTTAATAAAGCGGTCTTTTTCAAAGCAACTATATTTATGAAAGAAAGACGGAATAAATAAACCGTTAATCACGAAGTACAAACAGACGCTCTCGTTCAGGACCGGAATTTTTAAAAATTTTGAAAATGCGTATTTGGTTTTAAAAATAAAATTAATTTTATTTTTAAAAATCAGAAGCATTTTTATCATTAGAGCGTTTGTTTGTACCTCGTGATTACCGGTTTATTTATTCCGTCTTTCCTCATAAATATAGTTGCTTTGAAAAAGACTGCTTTATGAAAAGGTCGAAACAGATCTGTCAGCAAACTAATAACATCTTTTGTTTTTTCTAAAAACTTTCTATACATACTATCGGATTCACTTCCATTTTACTTTCATATATATATATATATATATATATATATATTGTTGTATGCTATATTCTTAGCATAGTTTGACACAAGGCTAGAAATATCAGAGCACCCAGTGAGAATCGAACTCATTAGCATGTTTTGTAAAAAGTTGATTATATCGTTGTATGTTATATTCTACACCAGAACTTCTCGGGCCACCAAATTAGCCCTTTGAGGGGGGGGGGGGGTGTGCTCCGAGTGCACCCTATACCACTCACCCAGCAGAAGCTCTGGTACTTACTGATATTTGTGAATGAAATGACACTCCGTAGTTTCAGCTGGTGGGGGGGGGTGAAGCGTTGGGGTTTGTTCTTTTCGGTTAGAATTGCAGACAAGAAAAACGTCTTGGAAGTCGGGAGAAAGAAGAAGAAGAGAACGAAAAAAGAATGAAGAAGAAGAAGAGAACGAAGAGCGAATGAAGAAGAAGAGAACGGAAGACGAGAACGAAGAACGAAAAAGAAGAAGACGAGAACGAAAGAAAGAAGAGAATGAAAAAAAGACGAGAATGAAAAAAGACGAGAATGAAAAAAAGAAGAGAAATGAAAAAAGAAGAGAAATGAAAAAAGAACAAGAAGAAGAAAAATGAAGAAGAAGAGAAATGAAAAAAGAACAAGAAGAAGAAAAATGAAAAATGAAGAAGAAGATGAGAAATGAAAAATGAAGAAGAAGAGAAATTAAAAATGAGGAAGAAGATGAGATGAAAAATGAAGAAAGAAGAGAAAATTAAAATGAAGAAGAAGAAGATGAGAAATTGAAAAATGAAGAAGAAGAAGGAAATGAAAAAATGAAGAAGAGAAGAAAAATGAAGAAGAAGAAGAGAAATGAAGAAGAAGAAGAGAAATGAAAATGAAGAAGAAGAAGAGAAATGAAAATGAAGAAGAAGAGAAATGAAAACAGAAAGAAATGAACAAAAAAAGGAAGAAGAGAAATGAAAAATGAAAAATGAAAAAAAGAAGAAGAAAAAGAAGAAGAAGAAGAAGAAGAAGAAGAAGAAGAAGAAGAATCCGAAAGCTGTAAAAGAGCGGAAGAGGCATTCTGCAGAGAAGAGGAAAGATGGCCGTGATTGCAATCATCTCCTGGAGATGGCATTGAAAACAGTAATCAAGGGGAAGCAAAATTATTTATTGACGTGATCATCGAAGCATAGATAATGAATCGTGGGCAACTCTTCTCGCAGAAAAGAAGAAGAAAAAAACACCCAGAGTAAAAGGGGGGGGAGGCTGAGTCGGGGGCGGCGGAGGGGGGTGTTAGAGGTATCGAGTAGTGATGCTGAATGAAAAATTTTGTGGGCACCGTGAATGTGGTGGGCTCGATAGGGTAACGTGTGTGCAAATGAGAAGGCGGGAAAAGTGAGGGGGTGTTGGGTGGGGGGTGTAGGGTGATGTGATTTGGGTGGATGGTTCACCAGGGGGGGTGTGGGTGGGGGGTCGTTTGTGGGGGTCCATGGCAAGTGACAGATGTCAACGGGAGATCTTTTGTGAGAAGGGACCGGTACTTTTACTGATTTGGTCGTCAGAAGAAGCGATTTCCTCCTGTGATCAACCCGCCCCACCTCACCCCCGTCCATCGACCCCCCTCGAACCAATAACACCATCAGTCAGTCTTTTTCTTTTTTTTTTTTTTTTGGAGAGGGGTGACCCTTTACGAAGGAAATAGAGAGAGAGAGGGTACGCTGCAAGGATAAATGTGAAGAGACTGGGATAGATAGATAGAGACAGATAGAGACAGATCGAGATAGATAGTGATAAATAGAGATAGATCGGTATAGATAGAGATAGATACTGATTGATAGATAGGTAGATAGTGATATATAGATCGGGATAGATAGATAGATAGATCGGGATAGAGACAGATCGGGATATAGAGATAGATAGATAGATAGATAGAGACAGATCGGGATAGATAGATAGATAGATAGATAGGGATAGATAGATAGATAGACAGATCGGGATAGATGGATAGATAGATAGGGATAGATAGATAGAGACAGATCGGGATAGATAGATAGGGATAGATAGATAGAGAGAGAGATAGAGACGGATAGATAGATAGATAGATAGAGACAGATCGGATAGATAGATAGGGATAGATAGATAGAGAGAGAGATAGAGACGGATAGATAGATAGATAGATAGATAGATACAGATCGGGATAGATAGATAGGGAACAGTCTACGATAGATAGATATGAACAGGCTGGAATAGATAGATAGATAGATAGATAGGAAAAGACTGGGATAGATAGATAGAAACTGATAGAATGATAGATAAGGAACAGATTGGGATGGATAGATATTTAGACATGAACAGACTGGGATAGATATATTTTAATAGATAGATGTGTGGAGAGAGAGAGAGAGAGAAATCATTGGAAGAGAACAACATATTTAGAAATATTGAAAGAGGAAAAATGACATCATGGTATTATGAGTGACAAGAATTTATAAAAATCCTGAAAGAAAGAAGAAAAAAGGAAAGAAAAGGAAGAAAGAAAAAGAAAAAAGAAAGAAAGAAAGAAAGAAGAAAAAAGAAAGGGAGAAGAGAAAAGAAAAGAGAACTAGAAAGGGAAAGATAATGTAGAAAGAGCGAATGAAAAAAGAAAGGGGGAAAAGAGAGGAAAACAATGAGAAAAGAAGAAGAGAGAGAAGAAAAAGAGGAAGAAAGAGAAAACGAAAGAGAAAACGAAAGAGAAAACGAAAGGGGGGAAGAGAGAGAGGAAGAGAAAAAGAGAGAGAAGAGGGAAAAGAGAAAAAGAGAGAGAAGAGGGAAAGAGAAAAAGAGAGAGAAGGGGAAAAAGAGAAAAAGAGAGAGAAAAGGGAAAAAGAGAAAAAGGGAGAAGGGAGAGAAAAAGAGAAAAAGATAGAAAAAGAGAGAGAAGGAAAAAAGAAGAGAAAAAGAGAGAGAAGGAAAAAAGAAGAGAAAAGAGAGAGAAGGGGGAAAAGAAGAGAAAAAGAGAGAGAAGGGGGGAAAAGGGAGAAAAAGAGAAAGGTAGATGAAAAGAAGGGGAAAGAGAAAAGAGAGAATGAGAATAGAGAGAGAAAGAAAATTAAAAGAAAGTTGAAGAAAGAAAGAGAAAAAATTGTTTCGAACGAGAAAAAAAAATATCGTAACAAAAACGTGATTAGTGAGTTTATTGATTTACACGTTTTAGAGACTTTGTAGGCCCGGCGGATGAGGGGAGGGTGGGTAGTTGGAGTTGGGGGTCAGGTCGGATGGAGGGGAGGGGTGTGGCAGGGAAAGTTATGTCAAAAAATCAGAGACGGAATAAATTTTATATAAATAACTCGAAAGAAAGATGGCCGATAAGTAACGAGAAGCTGATAGTTCTTTCTTTTTTTGGGGGGGGGGGCTTTTGGGGGAGGCGGGGTGCAAAATTGGATTTGAAAAATCTGAGAGAAAAAAAAAACAAAGTACATTAGTGAACAGAGATTTGTTGTTTGTTTTTTTTTTTGTATTGTTTTTGTACTTTTTTAAATAGTCCTTATCCAGTCCATCTTGAAAAAAAAAGATGGTTTCCTCTTTTTTCGTTTCTGTCTTTTTTTTATTTATTTATTTATTTACTTTTTTTTTAAAATGTAGTCAATTTTTTTTTTTTTACTATTTTATTTTATTTATTTATTTATTTATAGCAGCCGGTTAGAGCGAGGGTCCGGAATCTAGCATTCATCTTCCGTCCACTCATCTAAGTAGCAGGGGGTGGGTGGGGGTAAAATGCGGTGGGCATTAGTCTTTCTGTGAAGAGAAAAGAGAAATGACTTGTGTGTTCGGCCCCTGTTGAAGGCAGCGGTTACCTCTAAGGCAAAAAAAAAAAAAAAAGAAAGAAAAATATATATCTAACGTAGAATAAAAATAAAAATAAAAAAAACAGACTTCAAATGTCTGTCAGTTTAAGAGGAAGAAAAAAAATTAACAGCTGGAGGAAAATAACCATTGAAAACAGCCGCTTTGCTCCTCGTCTTCTTCATCTTCATCTTCTTCGTTTAGACATTTGTCTGTCTGTCTGTCACACCAGCCTATCTGTCTGTCGGGCCGTCCCGACACAACCAGCGGTTTTTTTAATCTATTTTTTGCTATGCTTCAGTGAATCCATTGGCAAATTAACTGAGGGAATATACGATAGCAGTTGAATTTCCTGACCCCCCTCCCACCTTTAGCCCCCCTCTCTCTCTCTCTCTCTCTCTCTCTCTCTCTCTCTCTCTCTCTCTCTCTCTCTCTCTCTCTCTCTCATTCACTCGTCATCAACACTACTGAGAAACTCTATAATATCGACAATAGAAAATTTGCAAACGCAGTTGGAAACGATTGAGACTCGACGGGGAAGCACCAGAGAAGGAGTGGAAAGGGGAGGTAACTCAAGTTTGCATCCAAGCAACAACAACAACAACAAAAGATGAATAAATAAAAATAAATAATTTTAAAAAGGCCTAAAAAAAAAAATGAACCCCACTGTTTTAACCGTAATTAAACTTTTGGTATTCGTTTGTAAGATGCGCTATAGATACACGCATTGCAAAGTGTCTTTAATAAAGCCTATCTTTAGGCTATACTTCTTTTTCTTTATTTCTAAAATATAAAAATAAAATAAGAATTTCGTGTATAAATATAAATATATATATATATATATATATATATATATATATTATATATATAGCATAAATGAAGAAAAAACATTAAACTTGCTTCATTACAATAATGTATTAAATGAAGCAAATTTAAAGTTTTTTTCCTTCGTTTATTGAATATCTTGCTCTGTCCTTCTATTCACTGGCACTAGGCACATTGAGCTCTCCTTACGGTCTACCTGCATCAGCTTGGTTAAACCACACACGGAAAGGTCCTAACTACAGGGATATATATATATATATATATATATATATATATATATATAGGTATCCAAATGACTGGTAGTCAGGGATGATTCTATTTGGGATCTTCAAAATCTCACTGTATAACCATACTGTATGCTCTTGTAGGTGCAAACATATACTCATACAAGGATTTTTATAAATCCCTAAAGAGAGCTCAATGTATAATAATCAATAAATTAGATTAAATACAGAGCAATATTTAACTTTCAAAGAAAGAAAAATCTTAACCGTCATTCCGTAATAAATTTATTTCGACCAGAAACTCAAAAGGCTTTTTAAAAAATTATATTATTATTGAAGTAAGTCAGTTAGACAGTCAACAATTGGTTTGACTGGCCAGGCCTAACCATGAAGTTACTAGTTCTCCAATGAACCCACTATAACAGCTTAAATAATTAATGCCACTGCTGCCAGGAAGAGTCCATTAAGCTGAGGAAGTGTTTGACTGTTCCACTGTCCAATAGTTAACAATCTGTAACAGTCATTTCCAGACTGCAGGTTCAATCCTGGCTAAGGGTGAAAGTAACACAGAATAACAATTATCAGTATTCTACAATTATATATAATTATATATATATATATATATATATATATATATATATATATATATATATATATATATATAATACCGTAAATCTTCGAGTATAATCCGCACTTTTTTCTCAAAGTTTAAATGTCAAAATCCCTAGTGCGTACTATATACGAGGTTAAAAATTAAAAATAGAGTTTCTATTTGCTGTCCGGCAATGTTTATTCAGACGCATTTTTTTCAGATGTACAGCCCCCTAAAAAATCCCCTGCGTATTATACTCAAGGGTGGACTATACTCGAGGATTTACGGTATATATCAGAGGCTAATAATGTTCTTTACACCTTTAATAAATATATATATATATATATATATATATATATATATATGTGTGTGAGGATATGAGTAAATCCGACATGTATGATGCTTTAATGATCAAATAAACGACTGATGAAGCCGAACTCAATGCACGGCGAAATATATCTCCTACATATATGTGTCTGTGTTTTGTTCCTGTGTCCATATTTCTCCCTCTAATCTTTAATATATACTAGCAAATATATGCACCCTCCGGGTGCAAGTATTTAAGTTTTAATAAGATGAAATATCATTTTAAATTAGAAAGGCTAATGAAACTGAATAAGAATGCAGATAAAAAGATTTGGAACAGAGGGCGTATGATTGAAAAATAGAACAACTTTGAAACTAACTCTTCTATCAATTTCCATTACTCCCGTCTTTCATTGGTAAATTTTCCTAATTTAACTATTTAGTTAAAATAGGAAGTAAAGAATAATATTACAGTTATTTCTTCTTGTTAATGGATTTCATTTAAGATTTATTGAAGAGATGTTTGCTTATATTCATTAAAATAAAAGTAAACAATTATAAATCAATAGTATTAAACACATATTTATTAAAATCGCATTTTTAATATCAATATGCAAATTAACCTTCCCGTTCACACTGTAAACCGCTATTTTGTTGTATATATAAATACAATTGCATGTTATTAGTATGTAGATATGGTCAACAGTGTTAATAATGTAAAACAATTTTATTAATAATTGAGATTTAAATGAAAATAAAATCATTGATATTGTGATGTCAATAACAAAGGGAATTGTGACTTGAGTAGTAATATAGTTTCGGTTACAGACAGAAAAACACACAATCTCCATTATAATAAGATATAAAATCAGAAACGTGTGAATAATATTATTAGCCTTTGTGATTGTATATGATTCTTCCAAGACTCCAAAAAGGAGCATTTTACCCATGAAGACATCTTATAAATAAATATAATAAATCTATACTTTAATCGATTTAGATCTGGTCTATATCCTTCACGAGAGAAATTGTGTTTACACCTTAGCCGTGGAGGCGCGAACCCCCGACCTCCACCCCAAAACCTATCTCTTTCTTTTTTTTTTTTTCTTTCTACTTCTCTCTTCTTCTAGAGAAAATTGTTTCGCGCGCTAACTCTGTACTTACGGCGATACGCAAAACAGTTAAAACAATTTTTATTTTTTGTCTTTTGTTTTTTTTGTTTTTTTTAAAGAATCTAATTTATTTTTCTCGTTAGCAAAGACGTGACCATGCTGATCACGTGATGCCTTCAAACAACAAATTGACTCATAATTAACAGGGCAGGTATTATTTCACCCCCCCCCCCAAAGAAAAAAAAGTTCCTTCACGGATTATTGATATAATTAGTAATACTCACATTTAGTGATACAAAATTCGCCAAAAGGAAGGAAAAAGAAAGAAAAAAAATCGCTAATTAATCGCAAGAACAAGAATTTACGACGGCTCCAAGTTACGAGCTTTCCAAGTTACGAGCTTTTTGCTTTGACTTGCGAGCTAAAATTTCAGATATGAGCGAGCTTCAGGTGAAACTTGTGCGTGAGATATTTGAAGTGGATGTAAAGTTTTTAAATGCCATCCTTGACCAGTTGAAAAGGGCTTAAAAGAAAGTCCTGTGTTATGGAATCCTTTGGTAAGCGTATAAGTCCTATCCTGCGTATTGGTAAAGGTCCAGTGATTTAATCTTATGTCCGCCGTCAAAGTATGCCTCAGTAATTATGACCAGTAGGGTCGGGGGTAAGTAGTGTATCAACCTGAAAGTACTGCCAGTGATTGACCAAGAGATAGATCACATGATTCTGGCCTAGTCTATAAGTAGGAGCGGGCATCTTGCACACACCTTATATACGAAATTTTCTCAACAGTGGGAAGAGGCTGCAGGGACTCGACTTACGAGTGCCCAAACTTACGAATTTTTCAAGTTACGAGCTGTCACTTGGTCATATTTGACTTTGTGTTGTGAGCAAAAATTTCAGGTAAGAGCGAGCTTCAGGTACGCTTATACTGATAAGTTCATTTAAAATATTTTAAATTGAAGTTAAAAAAAAAATCATTTAAGTTTCCAAATTTTATACAAAGAAAAATATTACAGTGCTACCTTGACTAATTACTGTCCCGAGTTACGAGCTATCACTTAGTCAATTTTTGCTTTGAGTTGCGAGCTAACATTTCAGGTATGAGCGAGCTTCAGGTATGCTTATGTTAATAAGTCCACTAATGATATTTACGTTTCCAATTTTTTTACAAAGAAAAATATTAGTGGTACTTTGACTAACTAGTGTCCCGAGTTACGAGCTATCACTTAGTCTGTTTTGCTTTGAGTTGCGAGCTAAAATTTCAGGTATGAGCGAGCTTCAGGTATGCTTATGTTAATAAGTCCACTAATGATATTTACGTTTCCAATTTTTTTACAAAGAAAAATATTAGTGGTACTTTGGCTAACTAGTGTCCCGAGTTACGAGCTATCACTTAGTCTGTTTTGCTTTGAGTTGCGAGCTAACATTTCAGGTATGAGCGAGCTTCAGGTATGCTTATGTTAATGAGTCCACTAATAATATTTATGCTTCCAAATTTATTACGCCAAAAAGAAAAATATTACAGTGGTGTCTCGACTTACGAAATTTCCGAGTTACAAGCTGTCGTTAGGCTTGGTACACATTGTCAATTCTTGGTGATATTTTTTTACAATGATAAAAGAAAGATTAACTTACAGTACTGAATACACAAAACACGATTTTTTCGAGCATTTCGTAGTCCAAGGTTAGGGTTGCGTATTATATACAAATAATTAAGAAAAACCGTAATTATTCACGTATAAGACGCACCTCAAAAGGGGTGCGTATTATACACTAAAACTATATAATCAACTTTTTTTTGCTGGCCACATGCCCAAAATATTAGGGATAGGATTAATTTCGTAGTCCAAGGTTAGGGCTGCGTATTATACACAAGTAATTAAAGTAACAGGAATTTTTTTTTTAAAAGAAAAGAAAAAAGATTATCTTACAATTCAGCGGAAACAAAACACCATTTTTTCTAGAATTTCATAGTTCAAAGTGAGGGCTGCGTGTTATACACGAAAACTATATAATTTAGGGCTGCGTATTATACACAAATAATTGCGGTAAGAGGAAATGTTAAAAAAGAAAAAGGACTAACTTACAGTACTGTCTATACAAAACATTTTTTTTTCTAGAAGTTCGGGCTGCGTATTATACACAAATAATCAAGAAATACCGTAATTATTTATATATAAGACACACTGTTTTTCAAGATTCAATAAAAAAAAAGAGGTTCATATTATACACGAAAACTATATCAACTTTTTTCTGGTCACATTCCTCGCAATATTGGGGGTGGGATGAATTTCGTAGTCCAAAGTTAGGACTGCGTATTATACACAAATAATTAAAGTAACTGAAATTTTTTTTTTTTTTTTAAATAACACAAAACATTTTTTATAGAAGTTCGGGCTGCGTATTATACACAAATGATCAAGAAATACCGTAATTATTTATGTATAATACGCACTATTTATCAAGATTCAATAAAATAAAAAAAGGTGCGTATTATACACGAAAACTATATAATTAACTTTTTTTTCTGACCACATTCCTCACAATATTGGGGATGGGGTGAATTTCGTAGTCCAAAGTTAGGACTGCGTGTTATTCACCAAAACTATATAAGTTAGGGCTGCGTATTATACACAAATAATTACGGTAAGTGGAAATGTAAACAAAATGATTAACTTACAGTACTGCGTACACAAAACACGTGGCAGTAGTGTTTGTCAAGTTCTTTGTCCTTGGTGATATAAGCAAAGAAATTTAAATCTTCACTATCCTGGCAAGCACAGAAGATGTTACCAATCTCGTGTTCGCAAACAACGCGCTGAAAAAAAAAAAAAATAAAAAATAAAAGTTTGAAACACGACAAAGTACGAGGGTAATCCCAAAGGTAAATATTTAGAAATCACAGTGTTAAATACCCCTTTGAATTGGGTATATGTAGAGAGAGAGAGAGTTCGTTTCTATCAAGATTATAAGAACACCCGTGGTTATACCCTCACGAATCTTTTCTTTTAATTTTAAAAATAAAATAAAATAAATGATAAAGTTGAAACATGACAAAGTACGAGGTTAATCCCAAAGGTAAATATTTAGAAATCACAGTGTTAAATACCCCTTTGAATTGGGTATATGTAGAGAGAGAGAGAGAGAGAGAGAGAGAGAGAGAGAGTTTGTTTCTATTAAGATTATAAGAGTAACCGTGGTTATACCCTCATGAATATTTTCTTTTACTTTTAAAAATAATTTTGTTTTTAAATGGTAAAGATGAAACATCACAAAGTACGAGGGTAATCCTAAAGGTAAATATTTAGAAATCACAGTGTTAAATACCCCTTTGAATTGGGTATATGGAGAGAGAGAGAGAGAGAGAGAGAGAGAGAGAGAGAGAGAGAGAGAGAGTTTGTTTCTATTAAGATTATAAGAGTAACCGTAGTTATACCCTCATGAATATTTTCTTTTACTTTACAAAATATTTTTTTTTTAAATGGTAAAGATGAAACATCACAAAGTACGAGGGTAATCCCAAAGGTAAATATTTAGAAATCCCAGTGTTAAATACCCCTTTGAATTGGGTATATGTAGAGAGAGAGAGAGAGAGAGAGAGAGAGAGAGAGAGAGAGTTTGTTTCTATTAAGATTATAAGAGTAACCGTGGTTATACCCTCATGAATATTTTCTTTTACTTTTAAAAATAATTTTGTTTTTAAATGGTAAAGATGAAACATCACAAAGTACGAGGGTAATCCTAAAGGTAAATATTTAGAAATCACAGTGTTAAATACCCCTTTGAATTGGGTATATGTGGAGAGAGAGAGAGAGAGAGAGAGAGAGAGAGAGAGAGAGAGAGAGAGTTTGTTTCTATTAAGATTATAAGAGTAACCGTGGTTATACCCTCATGAATATTTTCTTTTACTTTTAAAAATAATTTTTTTTTTAAATGGTAAAGATGAAACATCACAAAGTACGAGGGTAATCCTAAAGGTAAATATTTAGAAATCACAGTGTTAAATACCCCTTTGAATTGGGTATATGTAGAGAGAGAGAGAGAGAGAGAGAGAGAGAGAGAGAGAGTTTGTTTCTATTAAGATTATAAGAGTAACCGTGTTATACCCTCATGAATATTTTCTTTTACTTTTAAAAATATTTTTTTTTTAAATGGTAAAGATGAAACATCACAAAGTACGAGGGTAATCTTAAAGGTAAATATTTAGAAATCACAGTGTTATATACACGGTTGAATTGGGTATATGTAAAGAGAGTTTGTTTCTATTAAAATGATAATAGCACCCGTGGTTATACCCTCATGATTTTTTTTCTTTTTACTTTTAAAAATAAAATAAAATAAATGTTAAAGTTGAAACATGACAAAGTACGAAAGGTAAATATTTAAAAATCACAGTGTTATATACGCATTTGAATTGGGTATATGTAGAGAGAGTTCGTTTCTATTAAGATTATAAGAACACCCGTGGTTATACCCTCACGAATCTTTTCTTTTAATTTTAAAAATAAAATAAAATAAATGATAAAGTTGAAACATGACAAAGTACGAGGTTAATCCCAAAGGTAAATATTTAAAAATCACAGTTTTATATACCCCTTTGATTCGGGTATATGTAGAGAGAATTCGTTTCTATTAAGATTATAATAGTACCCGTGGTTATACCCTCATGAATCTTTTCTTTTACTTTTAAATATAAAATAAATGATAAAGTTGAAACATGACAAAGTACGAGGGTAAACCCAAAGATAAATATTTAGAAATCAGTGTTATATACGCATTTGAATCGAGTATATGTAGAGAGAGTTTGTTTCTATTAAGATTATAATAGCACCCGTGGTTATACCCTCATGTTTTTTTTTGTTTGTTTTTTTTTTACTTTTAAAAATAAAACAAAATAAATGATAAAGTTGAAACATGACAAAGTATGAGAGTAATCCTAAAGGTAAATATTTAAAAATAACAATATACCCCTTTGAATCGGGTAAATATAGAGTGAGTTTGTTTCTATTAAGATTATAATAGCACCCGTGGTTATACCCCCATGAATCTTTCCTATTACTTTTTAAAATAAAATATATGATAAAGTTGAAACATGACAAAGTACGAAGGTAATCATAAAGGTAAATATTTAAAAATCAGTGTTATATACCCCTTTGATTCGGGTATATGTAAAGAGAGTTTGTTTCTATTAAGATTATAAGAGTACCCGTGGTTATACCCGCATGAATATTTTCTTTTAGTTTAAAAAAAAAGAATATTTGTAAAAAATGGTAAAAGATGAAACATGACAAAGTACGAGGGTAATCCTAAAGGTAAGGTCAACAAAATATTTAGAAATCACAAAAAAAAAAACATTTATTTTATATTAGACCAGCACGACTATCATATATCAAAGAAGATGTGATTTGGTTATTTCAACTTTTTCATCAATGGTCAGAGAAAGAGAAAATAGAAATGTATTCTTTATTATTATTACTAGCAAATATATGCACCCTCCGGGTGCAAGTATTTAGGTTTTAATGTAATGAAATATCGTATTAAATTAGAAAGTCTAATAAGAAGGCAGACAAAAAGATATGTAACAGAGTGGGGGTATAATAGAAAAATAGAAATGAAACTTACTCTTCCATTACTCCCGTCTTTCATTGCTGAATTTTACGTATTTAACAATTTAGTTAAATTAGGAAATAAAGAATAAAATGACAGTTATTTTTTCTTGTTAATGGATTTCATTTAAGATTCATTGAAGAGATTTTTGCTTATATTCATTAAAATAAAACCAAACAATTAGAAATCAATAATACTAAGCACACATTTAATAAAATCACATTTTTAATATCAATATGCAAATTAGCCTTCCCATTCACACTGCAAACCGCTATTTTTTGTATATATAAATACAATTGCATGTTATTTGTATGTAGATATGGACAACACTAATAAAAAGGTGAAGCAATTTTATTAATAATTCAGGTTTAAATATAAATAAAATCATGGAGAATGTGATGTAAATAACTATGTTAATTGCGACTCGATTAGTAATATAGTTTCGGTTACAGACATAAAAACACACAATCTCCATTATAATAAGATTATCTGCACAACGTTTCGGTCGATGTGTCCTCCGACCTTCTTCGGGTATTTCTTGTCGGACTCGGGAACCTTCTTTTCGAACTCGGGAGCCATCACGGAACTTTGAATCCAACCATTTATTGAAACCACGGGAGTATCCTGTTCTTATTCCGCTAACCATATCAACTACAGGTGTTACACTGTATTAATTATTATTCTATGTTACTGCTGCCCTTGACCAGGATTAAACCTGCAGGCTAGAGAATACTGTCACTTTTTTTTATATATAACTTCTTGGCTCTTCATAAATTTAAATTAGATCAAAAGTTCGCTTTCTTAGAAATCTTCCAAAATGATTCTAAAGTTTTTTGTTTTTTCTAGATTCGTATTTGTTTATTTTTTAATCTAATTCAGTTTGCAAACCTACTTTTCCCTAATCCTAATTATCTACCCATAGCTCAATGGGTGACCCAACGGGTCAGATTTCGCCTACTACATATATGATTAAAAAACAACTATATATGTTAAAAATCAATGGTAAAATAAATGAAAGGATGAAATAAAAATGAATGAAATGAGGGGGATAAATGAAAAATCCTTTCCAAGGGACCCCTCTCAAAAGTATTAAAACACTTTTTGAGAGTGGGGTCACTGATAGAAAGTTTTTCCCATCTATTATTACCCCTTTGAAGCATCAATATATATATATATATATATATATATATATGCTTAATTGGAGTCGTACCTAATTTTGAAAATTAATTAATTAATAATGAATTAGGCGGGAAAATCATTTTTCTCGATTTGTTTAGCCATACATTTAAATAGGCATTCCCGCCTAATTCATTATTAATTAATTAATTTTCAAAATTAGGTACGACTCCAATTAAGCACATATTCTCCCAAAAATTGTCGGCAAAAAAGCCATTCCAAACATACCGTATATATATATATATATATATATATATATATATATATGTGTGTGTGTGTGTGTGTGTAGAATTAAACAAAAAGCACCTCTCCTATTTAACAATTTTATTAATAATTTTTTCGAGCTTTCTGGCCAGCTTTTTTACATTTGGGTGGACTTCGGTGGACTAATCCACGGATTCCATCCAAATATAAAAAGGTTGGCCAGAAAGCTCAAAAAGATCGTTAATAAAATTGTTAAACAGGAGACGTATCTTTTGTTTAATTCTACATGTATAAATGAAAGAATGCTGCCCAAATACACACACACACATATATATATATGTATGTCACTTAGAATCAATTCATTTCTTTTAAGTACTTACCCTGGAATCAGCGTCAATGAATTTAACTCCCTTGTATGAAATGGATAATGTAATGGAAGGTATTCGAGCAGTGTTTTCTGTTGATTTCTGGAAAAGAAAGAAAGGAAAAAAAACAAAATTAGATTGAATATTTTCAGAAAGAAAATAAAATCAACTCTGGAACGAATAAACTTTTGTATCTATAGAAGCAGGACTTTCTTTTTTTTTTTTTCTTCTTTTTTTTTTGTTGGTTGAATTTTACGACATCTCAACCCTTAGTATTATTAGGATTATTTGGACTATTGTCCTCATCTTCATCCTCCGGCTTTCTTCAGGTATTTCTTGTCGTAATCGGGAGCCATCACGGAACTTTGAATCTAACCCTTTATTCAGTCCACGGGGATATCCTGTTCTCATTCCACTAACCATAGCTGGGGTACAGGTGTTAAGCTGTGTTAATTATTATTCTATATTACTACTGCCTTTGACCAGGATTGAACCTGCAGTCTAGAGATAACTGTTACTTACAACTGTCTTAACCTAACTCCTTTATCCACAAGGCTACGTGTCCAATTCTTGGGTTATTTTATGCTGAAGACATTGTTTTATTCATTCTTGATGGGTATTCAAATTTTTATTTAAAATAAAAAATTTTAAACTCATTTTTTCTATTTAACCCATAGATGGGACCCTAACAGGTACTACCACTCCGGGTCAGGGTGGATCTCTGTGTAATGCCGATGAAAAGGTGCTCCACACTCCCCAGAGCTCCAGAACTGGAACCTCACCATCAGATAGAGTTTAACGTCATTTCAAGGACAAGTAGACCCTCAGCTACCGCCTTCTAGCACCCATATGATAAAAAGGGGTTGGGGGTTGCCATAAGGGCAATAGGGTCGTGGCAATCATATAGATGCTAGGGCTTGACGTGACAAACCGATTGATCGGAGGGGGCCTCTCCGACCGCACGTCTAGCCCAAGAAAGGGCCAAAGTAGAGTATTGCAAGCCATGGACCGCTCATCCACCTGGATTCTATCCTTAAGCATCATGATGAGACTATCATGTCGAAATAAATTTATATTCTAAAGGTATATATTTATCTATTTATAATACTCCGTATATGTAAAAAAAAGTATATACACAAATCTTTATATGTACGTTTGAGTTCTCAATCTTGGTTGAATCCTATCACAATAACACTTGATATCATCCATATATATATATATATATATATATATATATATATATAAATCCTGTTCGTCTAGGTCACATGTTCTTATGAATGGACTGTGAAGAGAATTGCAAAAAAGAAGATTTCCTTTGTGACCAATAAAAATCATAAAACGAAAAAAGAAGAAAGAATTGTACATTTTTTTTTATTAATGGATATTGCTTATTTCTTTTATTTTTATTACGTCCACTTTGTGTTGCTGAAGTTCAGATAAAGAAAATGAAAAAAAAAAGAAAAAGAAAAGTAAAATGTCACCCATTTACCATCCAGTGTCTCTTCCCAAACGGTTATAAATGATATATAGACACACACACACATTCTATATATATATATATATATATATATATATATATATACATAGACACACACATACATACTTACACACACACATTCTATATATATATATATATATATATATAGACACACACATACATACATACATACTAACACACACACACATACATACATACTTACACACACACACATACTTACACACACACACACACATACTTACACACACACACACATACATAACAACACACACACATACATACTTTACACACACACACACACACACACACATACTACACACACACACACACACACAACACACACATACTTACACACACACACACACATACTTACAACACACACACATATATATATATATATAATACATATACACATACTAGCAAATATATGCACCCTCCGGGTGCAAGTATTTAAGTTTTAATATAATAAAATATCATGTTAAATTTGAAAGGTTAATGAAACTGAATAAGAATTCAGATAAAAAGATTTGGAACAGAGGGGGTATGATTGAAAAATAGAACAACTTTGAAACTAATTCTTCCATCAGTTTCCGTTACTCCCGTCTTTCATTGGTAAATTTTCCTAATTAAACTGTTTAGTTAAAATAGGAAGTAAAGAATAATATTACAGTTATTTATTCTTGTTAATGGATTTCTTTTAAGATTCATTGAAGAGATTTTTGCTTATATTCATTAAAATAAAACCAAACAGTTAGAAATCAATAATATTAAGCACATATTTAATAAAATCACATTTTTAATATCAATATGCAAATTAGCCTTCCCATTCACACAGTAAACCGCTATTTTTTGTATATATAAATACAATTGCATGTTATTTGTATGTAGATATGGACAACACTAATAAAAAGGTGAAGCAATTTTATTAATAATTGAGGTTTGAATATAAATAAAATCATGGAGAATGTGATGTAAATAACTATGTTAATTGTGACTCGATTAGTAATATAGTTTCGGTTACAGACAGAAAAACACACAATCTCCATTATAATAAGATATATATATATATATATATATATATATATATATATATATATATATATATATATATACCTCTGTATGGCATAATGGTTAGAGTCGTTGAAAATGGACTCGTAGACCAGAGTTCAAATCCTAGACAAGGCTTTTTGCATTTCACATAGCGCTAATACCCTTGGGAAAGGTATGAATCCAACTATACTCCCTCCAGCTATGGGTAAATAGTAGGACAGACTGGGCTTTTCAACCTTGACAAGGTAAGCAGTCTAGGGGAAGGAAAACTCTGAATTCAAATCTGTTAAACTCTGCTTAAGAAATTGACCTTGTCACGGATCCTGCTGCGCGGAGGGGTTGGTAAATATATATATTGCACCTCTCGTGGATTAATGGTTAGCAAGGTAGACTGGTAAACCATGACTAGTGAGTTCGAGCCTCACTGGATGCTCCA
>CM042175.1:55446897-55469397 GCA_023376005.1 Doryteuthis pealeii | reverse complement strand
TTTCTTCAGGGAACCTTCTTGTCGTAATCGGGAGCCATCACGGAACTTTTAATCTAACCCTTTATTCAGTCCACGGGGATATCCTGTTCTCATTCCACTAACCATAGCTGGGGTACAGGTGTTAAACTGTGTTAATTATTATTCTATATTACTGCTGCCCTTGAACAGGATTGAACCTGCAGTCTAGAGATAACTGTTACTTACAACTGTCTTAACCTAACTCCTTTATCCACAAGGCTATGTGTCCAATTCTTGGGTTATTTTATACCGAAGACATTGTTTTATTCATTCTTGATGGGTATTCAAATTTTTATTTAAAATAAATTTTTTTAAACTCATTTTTTCTATTTAACCCATATATGGGACCCTAACAGGTACTACCACTCCGGGTCAGGGTGGATCTGTGTGTAATGCCGATGAAGAGGTGCTCCACACTCCCCAGAGCTCCAGAACTGGAACCTCACCATCAGATAGAGTTTAACGTCATTCCAAGGACAAGTAGACCCTCAGCTACCGCCTTCTAGCACCCATATGATAAAAAGGGGTTGGGGGTTGCCATAAGTGCAATAGGTTCGTGGCAATCATATAGATGCTAGGGCTTGACGTGACCAGCCGATTGATCGGAGGGGGCCTCTCCGACCGCACGTCTAGCCCAAGAAAGGGCCAAAGTAGAGTATTGCAAGCCATGGACCGCTCATCCACCTGGATTCTATCCTTAAGCATCATGATGAGACTATCATGTCGAAATAAATTTATATTCTAAGGTATATATTTATCTATTTATAATACTCCGTATATGTAAAAATATATATATACACAAATCTTTATATGTACGTTTGAGTCTCAATCTTGGTTGAATCCTATCACAATAACACGTGATATCATCCATATATATATTATATTATATATATATATATATATATATATAATCCTGTTCGTCTAGGTCACATGTTCTTATGAATGGACTGTGAAGAGAATTGCAAAAAAGAAGATTTCCTTTGTGACCAATAAAAATCATAAAACGAAAAAAGAAGAAAGAATTGTACAGTTTTTTTTATTAATGGATATTGCTTATTTCTTTTATTTTTATTACGTCCACTTTGTGTTGCTGAAGTTCAGATAAAGAAAATGGAAAAAAAAGAAAAGTAAAATGTCACCCATTTTACCATCCAGTGTCTCTTCCAAACGGTTCTCTTGCAATAATTAAATGATATATAGACACCCACACACACACACACATATATATATATATATATATTATTGCATGCATAGATACATCGACACATACACACACACACACACACATACACACACACACATATAGATACACACACACACACACACATATAGATACACACACACACACACATACAGACACACACACACATATAGATACACAGACACACACACACATATAGATACACAGACACACACACACATATAGATACACACACCACACACACATATAGATACACACACACACACACACAATAGATACACACACACACACACACACATACACATATAGATACACACACACACACACCACATATAGATACACATATAGATACACACACACACACATATATAGATACACATATAGATACACACACACACCAACACACACACACACACATATACATACACACACACACCATATATATATATCACCTCTGTATGGAGGCGCATGGCATAATGGTTAGAGTCGTAGAAAAATGGACTCGTAGACCAGAGTTCAAATCCTAGACAAGGCTTTTTGCATTTCACATAGCGCTAATACCCTTGGGAAAGGTATGAATCCAACTATACTCCCTCCAGCTATGGGTAAATAGTAGGACAGACTGGGCTTTTCAACCTTGACAAGGTAAGCAGTCTAGGAGAAGGAAAACTCTGAATTCAAATCTGTTAAACTCTGCTTAAGAAATTGACCTTGTCACGCATCCTGCTTGCGCGGAGGGGTTGGTAAATATATATATTGCACCTCTCGTGGATTAATGGTTAGCAAGGTAGACTGGTAAACCATGACTAGTGAGTTCGAGCCTCACTGGATGCTCCATACAATCGGCCTTGTGCCACATCTAAAAGAAGTTGTATTTAGGGGCCGGTAGAGTATTCACCACGGAATTCGCAAGATACCGCTCCTGTGGTAATCATGGTAATCTGGTCTGTGCGGTAAAGCAACTGAGACCTGACGTTAGGTGTGGCGGTCCAGATTATGCCCTCTTATCTTTACAATTACATTCTTTATGAAACACTCTAGATTTATTTGAGTAGTTCCCCCTTTATAATACGGTGTTTGTTTGGTTTGGTTTGTTTTACGGCATATCAACCTCAGTGGGTCATTTAATGCCGATAAAGTTTTGAAATAAATTCATTCTTAACTCATTTTTTTAATACACTTTTTTTTCTATTTAACCCATAGATGGAACCCTAACAGGTACTACCACTCCGGGTCAGAGTGGTCGCGGGATCAATGGAGATGAAGGGGTGCTCCACATTCTCCAAACCTCCAAAACTGGAACCTCACCATCAGATAGAGTTTAACGTCATTCCCATGACATGAAGACCCTAAGCTACCGCCTTCTAGCATCCATATGATAAATGGGTTGGGGTTTGCCATAAGGGCAATAGGGTTGGGAAAATCATATAGGTGCTAGGGCTTGACGTGACCAGCCAATTGATCGGAGGGGGCCTCTCTGACCGGCCGTCTTGCCCAAGATAGGGCCAAAGGGGAGTATTGCAAGTCATGAACTGCTCATCCACCTGGGTTCTATCCTTAATCATCACGGGTCGCCACCCACAGTCAACAGGTGGCCCAATTGAGGGAGTCTTAGCCCTCTGCAGAGGTGCAGTTGGTGCATTCTAACGCCCCGGGATATGTAATGAAAGCGAGGAGGAGATCTCAAAGAAAACCTGACGCTAACACGAACTACAGTTATTAAGTCCATTTTCTACGATAACATATATACATAGATATATATTTGAAATTATTTGCTGTTAATATAGATAAAACCCCCTATCCAGTCTAGAACCCCTATCTCGCTCAGAACATTAACCCCCTAGAAACTGTACAGAGACGTGCAACCAAACGAATACCCTCCATCAGGCATCTGCCATATTCTGAACGTCTTGTTGCCATGGGAATGGATTCGTTGAAACTCCGGCATCTGGCAATTCGCATAGGAGTAGCAGAGGGATCTGTGTGGTAAAGTAAGGAGCTAATGACAGGTGTGGCGCTCCACCTCATATGCAAAAAAATCTCCTTGGTCTAGCGCTAGTGAAAAGGGGATAGACTCTCTGGCTGTTACCGAATTTAGGCCACCCGACGATTTATCTATTAATGATGTCTGTATTTCTGTCTATAACAAAAACTACGTCACAGCTTACGTCACAATATTCTTATGCTATATACAGCCAACATTTGAGTAAGCAATTTTAAAAATTGTTTTTTACTCTCGTCCCTTTTTTTCTTACAGTAACAAGAAGTTAACTAAAAAGTTTACAAATAAATAAATACCTACGATTTTGTGGAAAATATTCAAAATAATTGTTTGATTATTACATGCACGAAACATTTTATTTGAGAGGGACGGGGCTCAGTTTTCATTTCAAATTGTTTTTTTTTTGTTTTTTTATACTCTTTTAATAAATATGAGGATTTTACTTACTTAGGATACAAACCCTCTTACATTGAATTTTTAACTCCTATCCTCTCAGGCAATGTCTTTCAAAAATTAATTTTTACGACGCCCGGAGGGTGTTTTCTGTTGCTAGTATATATATATATATATATGAGGAAGAATGAATAAAGAAAAGAAAGTACAGAATGGATAATAAAATATGAATTTAATCAATATCACTTACACATGTGTTTCGGTCAGTTTATCTATGTGTACACGATTCAAACTATTATTATTATTAAATAAACAAATAAAATGAAATGAAATAATAATAATAGAAAAAGGTAAAAATATTCCGCACACAGAGAAAATTCGATCTTCATCAGTGAAATTTTATTTTGAATGAAATAATAATAATAGTTTGAATGAAATAATAATAATAGTTTGAATCGTGCACACATAGATAAACTGACCGAAACACATGTGTAAGTGATATTGATTAAATTCATCTTTTATTATCGATTCTTCCTCATATCGTCGGATTCAATTCCAATTCCATTTATATATATATATATATATATATATATATATATATATATATATATATATATCAAATCATACACGAGGCGATATTCGTATCTATAGCTCTGCTGATGAGGCCTAATAGGCTGAAATGTACATACAGAGATTGATTTTTCTCGATTTGTTTAGCCTTACATTTAAATAGTTAAATCCCGCCTAATTAATTATTAATGAATTAACTTTTCAAAAAAATTAGGTTCGACTTCAATTAAGCACATATTCTCCCATATATATATATATATATATATATATATATATATTGGTGGATAATATGAGTGGTATATTTCTAAGCAGATATTATTGATCGATCGTTTATATTTGAGTTTAAGTAGCGTGGACATAGAGTCAACGCCTGGTTCCTGACAGTTTCTCACCTATGCGATCTTTAGACAAAATACACACACACACACACACACACACACACACATATATATATGATTGAAAACAACTTTATATAACATACGGTAGTATCAAGAGGTTAATGTAGACTGAGAGGTAGGAAGGAAGAAGCAAGTAGCTTTTCTAACACCCCCCACCTCCAACACCCATAGATAACTATTTTTGCCCCCTCCCTTCCCCTCCCAGTACTCACCCACCTCCCAGCCCCCCCCCCCCAGCACCCCACACCGAACTTCACACAACGAAACCCAAAAGAGATTCATTTTCCAATCTGAATAAATTTCGCCGTCGGAAGCGAGAGTCGAAAATCTGGCTGGGGTCTTTCTGTCTGAAAAGCGCTTGCTCCGGCCCTCAAGTGGCCACAGGGGACAGTGGCAAACGTTTGGCCAGACGTCGTGGGGGTCCCTCGCTCCCCGCTACTCTCGCCCCCCGTCTCCCCGGTCGCAGAGGGTTTTTGTGATTCAAATTCCTCTATTCGCCGAGTGCTGCCATGCACAGCAACAATTCCATTTAGCAAATGAGTCGGAATTGGACAGGGCGTGGACAAAATCAACCAAGGGTGAAAGCCCAATAACTGTAGTGGAGAGGGGTGGAAGAGGACGCGGCTGCTGCTGCTGCTGGGAGATCTTCCGAACTCTCAACCGCCGTCGGCTACCCATTGCCCCACCCCCCACCAGCAAAATCCTCCGCAAAATAAGAGACGCTTATCAATGTAGCTAGCAGCGACAGGGACGCCGTTTAAAGAGTGACAAAAGGAGATGGGGAGGGAAAGTCGAGATTAGAGTTGTTAAAATGGAAACCGGGGGGTGGGGGGTAAAAACGCCTTTGGATTTTTTTTTTTTTAAATATGTGCGAAGAACTGTGCATCATTGATGTAAATAGGTACCTATGTTTCTACCTATGCCGGAGATCGGGGTTCGAATTCAGGTAAAAGCCAGAAATGAATCAAAAGTTTATATATATATATATATATATATATATATATATATATATATACAGGGATTGACTTTTCTCGATTTGTTTACGCTCTACATTTGAACAGATATATTCGCCTAATCCATTAATTATCAACTAATAAATTTTCAAATTAGGTATGACTTCAATTAAGCACATATTATCCCAAAAATTGTCGGCATAGCCATATCAAACAAACTGTTTGCGTACTTTTCACATATATATAAAAGTATCCAACTGACTGATATGTAGGAGATAATTCTATTTGGGATCATCAATAACTCCTATATATATATATATATATATATATATATATATATATATATAAAGTGTGGTTATGGGTCCAACGAAGGGAGAAAATTAAGTATTTTATAAAAAAAGAAGGTCCGCAAAATGGATTATGTTTCTTTAAATATAAAAAAATTATTATTTTACATTTGCGACACGTGTTTCAGATCTTCTGATATCTTCTGATAATTAACCACCAGAAGATCTGAAACACGTGACGCAAATGTAAAATAATAATCTTTTTTTTTAAACACAAACCATTTTGCGTAGCTTCTTTTTTATGAACATATTATATATATATATATATATATATATATATATATATAATATATATGTGTGTGTGTGTGTGTGTTGTGTGTGTGTATGTGTGTATAATAAAACGAAACCTAACATTAAAAAACCGAGTTTCTTATATTTCACACACAATGCTTCATACTAAATCCCAAAATAATATATATATATATATATATATATATATATATATATATATATTGCTAAATATTTCTCTGTATATAATCAATTTATTAATTATCTTACATTGAGCTCTCATAGAGATTTGAAATAATCCTTGTATAAATCTGTGGATCTGCATGCAGACGCACAGTGGATATACGGAGGATGTAGATGATCCCAAATAGAATCATCCCCAACTTACCAGTCGATTGGATTATCAATCTCAGTCTCTCTCTCTCTCATTATATATATATATATAATATATATATATATTATATATACTAGAAAATATATGCACCCTCCGGGTGCAAGTATTTAAGTTTTAATGTAATAGAATATATTAAATTAGGAAGGCTAATGAAACTAAATAAGAATGCAGATAAAATGATTTGAAACAGAGGGGTGTATAATCGAAAAATAGAACAACTGAAACTTGCACTTCTATCACTCTCGTCTTTCATTGCTGAATTTTCCTAATTTAATAACTTAGTTAAAATAGGAAGTAAAGAATAAAATCAGAATTATTTCTTCTTGTTAATTGATTTCTTTTAAGATTTATTGAAGAGATTTTTGATTATATTCATTAAGATAAAACCATACGATTAAAAATCAATAATACTAAGCACATATTTATTAAAAATCAAATTTTTAATTTCAATATGCAAATAAGCCTTCCTGTTCACACTGTAAACTGCTATTTTAGTCTATATATAAATACAATTGCATGTTATTTATTTGTAGATATGATTAACAGTATTATTAATGTAAAACAATTTTATTAGAGATTGAGGTTTAAATAAAAATAAAATCATGGAGAATGTGACGTAAATAACAAAGGAAATTGTGACTTGAGTAGTGATATAGTTTCGGTTACAGACAGAAAAGCAAACAATCTCCATTATAATAAGATATATATATATATATATAAACAAGGTTTGTTTAGAATGGCTTTTTGCCGATAATTTTTGGGAGAATAAGTGCTTAATTGGAGTCGGACCTAATTTTGAAAATTAATTAATTAATAATGAATTAGGCGGGAATACCTATTAAATGTATGGCTAAACAAATCGAGAAAAATCAATCTCTGTATGTACATTTCGGCCTATTAGGCCTCATCAGCAGAGCTATAGATCTATAGCTCTGCTGATGAGGCCTAATATATATATATATATATATATATATATATATTATATATACTAGACAAAATATGACCCGTTGTGTCACGCATTGACATATCGGTAGATAATTGGGATTAGGGAAAAGAGAGTTTTCTAAGTGAATTAAATTTTTAAAAAATAAAAAAAAATACGATCAAATAGTTAAAAAACACTAAAATCATTTTGTAAGATTTCTAAGAATAGACATTTTTGACCTAATTTAAATTGAAATGGATCATGGAATTTTATTAAACTACGGGCTCGTCACTTAACATCTTATTATAACGGAGATTGTTTTTCTGTCTGTAACCGAAACTATATTACTAATCGAGTCACAATTCCCTTAGTTATTTACATCACATTCTTCATGATTTTATTTATATTTAAACAATATCAAATTTAAACAAATCAAATTTAAATAATATCAACAAATATTAGAAAAATACATTTATAAAATAATTAAGTATCCATTAAGAATAAATTTATTTCAACTTTGTTTGCATCTTTTTTTTCTTTTTTTTTTACGGAATATCAACCTCAGTGGGTCATTTAATGCTGATAAAGTTTTGAAATAAATCAATTCTTAAAGGATAATACAATTTTTTATAAATACATTTTTCTATTTAATCCATAGATGGAACCCTAACAGGTACTACCACTCCGGTTCAGAGTGGACCAGGGAGTAATGGTGATGAAGGGGTGCTCCACATTCCCCAAACCTCCAAAACTGGAACCTCACCATCAGATAGAGTTTAACGTCATTCCCAGTACATGTAGACCCTCAGTCACTGCCTTCTAGCACCCATATGATGAGAAGGGTTGGGGGTTGCCATAAGGGCAATAGGGTTGAGTCAATCATATAGGTGCTAGGCCTTGACGTGACCAGCCGATTGATCGGAGGAGGCCTCTTCGACCGCCCGTCTGACTTTCTCAGCCACCTGGGCTCTATCCCTAAGCATCACGGGTCTCCACTCATGGCCAACAGGTGACCCCATTTGGGTGGGTCTCACCCCTATACAGAGGTGTAGTCGGTGCATTCTAACGCCCCACCGACAGGGCGGTTTGTTTGCATTAAATGACCCACTGAGGTTGATGTGCCATAAAACAAACCAAACCCATTGCAGTTGGTATGTTTTCTTTAAAATTATTATCTTTACTAGCAAATATATGCACCCTCCGGGTGCAAGTATTTAAGTTTTAATATAATAAAATATCATATTAAATTAGAAAGGCCAATGAAACTGAATAAAAATACAGATAACATGATTTGGAACAGAGGGGGTATGATTGAAAAATAGAACAACTTTGAAATTAACTCTTCCATCATTTTCAATTACTCCTATTCCTAATTTAACTATTTAGTTTAAATAGGAAGTAAAGAATATATTTACAGTTATTTCTTTTTGTTAAGGGATTTCTTTTTAAGATTTATTGAAGAGAATTTTGCTCATATTCAATAAAGATAAAACTAAACAATTAGAAATCAATAATATTAAGCACATATTTATTAAAATCAAATTTTTTAAGATCAATATGCAAATTAGCCTTCCCATTCACACTGTAAACCTCTATTTTGTTGTATATATAAATACAATTGCATGTTAATAGCTATGGTCAACATTATAAGTAATGGAAAACAATTTTATTAATAATTGAGTTATAGATAAAAATAAAATCACGGAGAATGTAATGTAAATAACAAAGGGAATTGTGACTTGTATAGTAATATAGTTTCGGTTACAGACTGACAAACCCACAATCTCCATTATAATAAGATTACATATCTTTTCCTTATTCTGACACATCCTGTCAGCAGAGTTTAGAATATGGTGACTGTAAATGCAGCAGAAGGGTAAGACTCCCCCCTCCTCAAAAAAGAGTATCCTAGTTATGACGAAAGACATACTTTATGCAGAGCTTTTGTCTGGTAAAAGACAGATTGGTCGCCCTCAGCTGCGATTCAAGGATGTCTGCAAGAATGATCTCAGGTGCTTCTGCCTAGGAACCACAAGGTTCCTACTTCGATACTAGCCCTCGCCAACTCAGCATATGAGTAACACAGGGGTCTGTGCGGTAAAGTAAGGAGCTGATGGTAGGTGTGGCGCACCACCTCGGACGCAAAAATAATCTCCTCAAGTCTAACGCTAGTGAAAAGAGGATAGACTCCCTCGCTGTAGTGCTGATACCAACTTCAGGTCAACCCGAAAACTTTACTATCAAATTACAAATATTTGTCCTCGTATCGATACCTCAAAACCTCACAACTATTACGAGGCTAAGTCAAAAAGTAATTCCATTTTGTTTAGGGCATGTATAATTACCAACACAGGAACATGTATCATGCATCAAAATGAAACTGGTCCTCTGTGGATCGCATCCCTACTTCTCCATATAGGTAATGCCATTTTGTTTAGGACTGTTGAGCCACTTAACTACAGAGTTCACTTCCTCGTCACTGGAATAATGTTTGCCTCTCTTCGGCCCCACAAAAGAGGGTTTGAGAGGCAAACATTATTCCAGTGGTGAGGAAGTGAAATCTGTAGTGAAGAACTGGCTCAAAGAACAGTCAACAGAATTTTACGGGGCAGGGATACATGCTCTCATTCAAAGGTGGAAAATTGCTATTGAGAGAAACTGTGACTATGTGGAGAAGTAGGGATGTGATCCATAGAGGACTAGCTTCATTTTGATGTATGATACATGTTCCTGTATTGGTAAATATACCTGTCCTAAACAAAATGGCATTACTTTTTAAATGCCCTATGTGGAGAAACAGGGATGTGATCCACAGAGGACCAGCTTCATTTTGATGTATGATACATGTTTCTGTGTTGGTAAATATACCTGTCCTAAACAAAATGGCATTAATTTTTGACTCACCCTCGTAGATGCATGGTGTTACCATTGAACCATAACGGCAAGTACCGACAGAACAATCTCTACCCTCAGAAGCAGGGTGGCGAGGGGGAAGGTGAGAGGTGTGGGGGCATTTGTTGCTACACGCCTGATTGAATTCAATCTGCCGTATATCAGCTAATCATTGCAAGCATTGGTTCGACATCCCTAGGCAGACATTTAAGGCCGACCGTTCAGGCCGATAGTCAGCAAAAAGGTTGCCATAAACGAGATAGAGAAGACAGGAATGAGGGGGGGCGGTCAGGGGTTGCGGAAGAAGAATGAGAGTGTGAAAGTCGGGATTTTACCATAATCCCACAAACCTGTCACCCTACCCCTAGTTCTGTCACTAGTTTCCCCAAAACCCTCTAACCCATCCATCTCTCATCTGAAAAGTTTTTAGCCACCAACGAGAGACTATCAATAACATTGCAAATAGTCAGAGATGAAGTATTGGCGGAGACCTACAGAGTTGGCAGCGGTAGCGGAGGAGACCGGTAGGGATGGCCGTGGCGGAGGAGTCCGGTAAGGTTGGCCGTGGCGGAGGAGACCGGCAGGGTTGGCCGTGGCGGAGGAGACCGGCTGGGATGGCCGTGGCGGAGGAGACCGGCAGGGATGGCGGTCGAGGCCCCCCAGATGAGACAGGGACAGAAAAGAAAATTAAATGGCATCCGGTGTTCGCGAGGGACGTCACAACGATGATTGGTTGGTTACCAAAGGGAAAGTCTTTTGTTGTCGTATATAGGGTCCTCTATAGGTGCAATATATATATATATGCGTACTTTTTTCTTCTTTCTTTTTTTTCTGCGAATAGTTGAAGATAATAATGGCTTTTATCAGTGTTAGAAGAGGGCCCTTACTGATATTGCTACGACGGTGGTGGAAGTGACGACCATTCTCCGATGCGTCACATTTGATAATTGTCTGTGGGTGAGTATATATATATATATATATATATATATATATATATATGTCATGTGGAGAGATAAAGTCGGTATTGGAAATAGGAGCTGATGGTAGGTGTGGCACTCCACCTCAGACGCAAAAAAAACATAGCTCAGTCGGTAGAGTTCGATCCCGGTCCTCGCCAACTCAGCGTATGAGTAGCACAGGGATCTGTGCGGTAAAGTAAGGAGCTGATGGTAGGTGTGGCGCACCACCTCAGACGCCAAAAAAATAATCTTCTTGGTCTAGCGCTATTGAAAAGGGGATAGACTCCCTCGCTGATTGGCTGATACCGACTTTAGGCCGACCCGACGACTTTACTTTTTAGTGCTAGTGAAGAGGGGATAAACTCCCTCACTGTCTTGCTGATAATAATTTTTGGGTTAAATCGAACTTAACGGACCTAAATTCCACTATCATATGTCAACCCGCCCAAAGAAAAAGAAATACCAAAAATCGACGAATTAACCGAATTTAATGAAATTAAATGAAAGTGTTGATGTATTAATGAATAAAATATATAATGCACAAGTTATTTTATTTTAAAACTTTTACATTTTTTCAGCTCAGTTAAGTGAACCATGTATCTTTAATGCGTAACACAGATTCTTAAAGATACGTGGTTCAAAGTTAACTGAGCTGAAAAAATGTAAAAGTTTTAAAATAAAATTACTGGTGCATTATATCTTTTATTAATTAATAAGGGTGACTTAAATTAACTTTGATTGCCAGCATATATAAAGCAATGATCGTCTGCTCTCAGACTGGATTTCTCTAGTGATCGTAAAATATATAAAAACAAACGTATGTATTTGATAGTTTAAACACCATCCTTTTACGGCAGCTGTCAAATGGCCGAGAGGTTAAGAAATCGGGTAGACAAAAAGTCAGTCGGATTTCGCCGCCGGTCAAAGGTGGTTGTTGTGTCTAGCCACGCTGAAGAACCGAAACACCTGTCTGTGGGCGACATATATATATATGAGGAAGAATGAATAAAGAAAAGAAAGAACAGAATAGATAATAAAAGATCAATTTAATCAATATCACTTACACATGTGTTTCGGTCAGTTAATCTGTGTGAAACATGTGTAAGTGATATTGATTAAATTCATCTTTTATTATCCATTCTGTACTTTCTTTTCTTTATTCATTCTTCCTCATATTGTCGGATTCATTTCCAATTCCATTTTTACATATATATATATATATATATATATATATATATATATAAGTCATGCGGATGACTTATATATATATATATATATATATATATAAAGTCATCCACAGACAGGTGTTTCACGCCTCTTCATTGTGGCTAGGCACAACAACTACCTTTGACTGGAGGCGAAACCCGACGGACTTCTTGTGTCTAGCCACGCTGAAGAACCGAAACACCTATCTGTGGGCGACATATATATATATATATATATATATATATATATATATATATAGAGAGAGAGAGAGAGAGAGAGAGAGATAGATAGATATAAGTCATGTGGATAACTTTATATACATATATATAAAGCCATCCACAGACTGGTGTTTCGGCGTTTCACGCCTCTTCATTGTGGCTAAACCCAACAACTACCTTTGACTGGAGGCGAAATCCGGCGGACTTCTTGTCTGCCCGATATATATATATATATACATACATATATGGGAGCCTGACAGGTATTACCACTCTTGGTTTGGTTTTGTTTTATTTTACGGCATATCAACCACGGTGGGTCATTTAATGCCAACAAAGTTATGAAATAAATTCATTCTTAATGCATAATACAATTTTGTTTATAAACTCGTGTTTTTCTATTTAACCCATAGATGGGACCACAAAGTAAACAGGTTGCCTGGATTTGAACTCGTCTCCTCGTGTCCATTACCAACATCAGTAACCGTTACACAATGCGCTACTTATATGATGCCACCATATATACACTTGAGTCGAAAAGAACATTCTTTTAAAAGCACTTGAGTCTTCCTCCTCCTCTTCTTCAAAATTGATTTCACTCTTCGTACTTTTAAGATTTCAATCGTCACGTTGTCTTTTAAGTAGACGTCAAGTGGGAAGTAGTTTCACACAAATAGACTCGCTTTCTTTTCAATATAGAAAAGCGATCTTTAAATACGACTTGTCTACAGTGATAAGTGCCCTATACGTGCTTAGGATTATTTTATTATAAGGGGGCGATAACTGCGTGGAACATGTGCTCACATTCAATAACGGGACGGCAGCGACGGCATGTGGAGAGAGAGAGAGAGAGAGAGAGAGAGATGTGGAGAGGAGGCCCGTACCGGGTGGACCAAGTGGACAAAAAGCAAAGAATTAAAAAGTTGTTTTTTTTTAATAGACGTATCTACAAATAATATAATTAAATTTGGTTGGATTTTGTCTGGTTCGGGCTCATTGTAAAAATGGTATTACTTTTTGAATCACCTATGTGGAGAAGTAGGGATGTGATCGACAGGGGACCAGCTTCATTTTGATGTATGATACATGTTCCTGTGTTGGTAATTTTACCTGTCCTAAACAAAATGGTATTACTTTTTGAATCACCTATGTGGAGAAGTAGTGATGTGATCGACAGAGGACCAGTTTCATTTTGATGTATGATACATGTTCCTGTGTTGGTAATTATACCTGTCCTAAACAAAATGGTATTACTTTTTGAATCACCTATGTGGAGAAGTAGTGATGTGATCCACAGAGGACCAGCTTCATTTTGATGTATGATACATGTTCCTGTGTTGGTAATTATATCTGTCCTAAACAAAATGGCTTTACTTTTTGACTCACCTATGTGGAGATGTAGGGATGTGATCCACAGAGGACCAGCTTCATTTTGATGTATGATACATGTTCCTGTGTTGGTAATTATATCTGTCCTAAACAAAATGGCATTACTTTTTGACTCACCTATGTGGAGAAGTAGGGATGTGATCCACAGAGGACCAGCTTCATTTTGATGTATGATACATGTTCCTCTGTTGGTAATTATACCTGTCCTAAACAAAATGACATTACTTTTAGACTCATCATCGTATTTCAAAAAGTATTTATAGTCGAAGGTTTTATTGTTAGATTAACTTAACTCGATATAGACTCAAGTGGAAATCTTAACAAAAAAAAAAGAGAGAGAGAAGGCAGAAAAAGAAGAGGTAAGAGAAAATCTAGAAGAAAAAAAGAGGTAAAACGAAAAAAAAAAAAAGAAAAGTAAATGAAAAACGGGAAAAGAAAAGAGTTTTTGGGGTTTTTTTTTGTAAAAGTCTAAATATTAACATGTGAATTGAATTTTATTTTGAAAACCGAGAAAGATTTCTGATTTGTCATTAATGACGGGAAAACCCGACACTGCCCTTACGAAGTCTAAATATTTATCATCGAAAACTTATCGCTGATTGTTGTTGTTTTAACGAAAATCAAATCAAATGAAAGCAAACAAAATAAAACTCGAAATCTTTGTGAAGTGAGAGACGCCATTTTGAAAAGTGTTT
This sequence comes from Doryteuthis pealeii, assembly GCA_023376005.1. Taxonomy (NCBI): domain Eukaryota; kingdom Metazoa; phylum Mollusca; class Cephalopoda; order Myopsida; family Loliginidae; genus Doryteuthis; species Doryteuthis pealeii. Next base: position 55,454,612 of record CM042175.1, on the reverse strand, counting down.
GATGAAAATCTTGACGACATTCGATGACAACAAACACTCGACAAAAAAAAATCCGAAAAGAAAGAAAAAGATAAAAATGGTGGCTTTACTTAACATCGTAAAGTTTATTTTATCATCGTTTACTTTCGGATTTTTTGCGCCCATTTTCGTTTTTTTTTAGGTTCAGGGATTCTTTATATATATCGTTTTATCTATTCTCTTTTATTTTTATTTTAACGAAATGTATTTTTATGTCGGGATTTCCTTTCTACAGGCAAAATTGAGACGGTATTTTTTTAAATGTTTATCTTTTTGTAAACTCTCACTTATTTTTCCTAAAATAATTCTACTTACGAGTATCTAGAAGAGGGACACGCGTGCGGACATTATATATATATATATATATATATATATATATATATATATATATATATAAAATGTGTGTGTAGAAAGAGAGAGAGAGAGAGTGAGACGCATATAAATGTGTACATTATATATAGAGAGAGAAAGACTCATAAATGTGTACTATATATATATATATATAAAGTTTTGGTACAGGCAAATTTAAATAATATATTTAAGGCTATCATGTATAGAAATCTACACAATGATAATGAATACGGAACAAAAAGGAGGAATAGAGTGGGAAAAGTTGCTTTATTGATATAAAACTAGGGCCCTTTCGTCCGGTGCTTTACAAGTTTTACACCCGGAAACGATTAAAATTCAAATATTAAATTAAATAAGTCGGAAATTGATATGAAATTAGGTTTATATATATAATATATATATATATATATATATATATATATATAGAGAGAGAGAGAGAGAGAGAGAGAGAGAAAGGTGCTTATAAAATTTGTGTGTGTATATATATATATATATATATATATATATATATAGTGTTTTTATGTGTTCAGCGGGAGAAAATTTAAATATTTCATATAAAATAAAATTGTTTTGTAAAGTAAAAATATATTTTTTTTAAATCCATTTTGGCAGACCTTTTTATATATATATATATATATATATATATATATATATATATGTTAGCATCCTTCCGTCTACTAAAGACGAGGGCGTAGAGTCCACTTTTTTATCTACAGCTACGTGAGTGGCTGAACATTATATATATATATATATATATATATATATATTATTATTATTATAACGGAGATTGTGTGTTTTTCTGTCTGTAACCGAAACTATATTCCTACTCAAGTCACAATTCCCTTAGTTATTTACATCACATTCTCCATGATCTTATTTTTTATCTAAACCTCAATTATTAATAAAATTGTTTTACATTATTAATACTGTTAACTATGTCTACGTACTGACAACATGCAATTATATTTATATATACAACAAAATAGCGGTTTACAGTGTGAATGGAAAGGCTAATTTGCATATTAATATTAAAAAATCGAATTTAATAAATATGTGCTTAGTATTATTGATTTTTAACTGTTTGGTTTTATTTTAATGAATATAAGCAAAAATCTCTTCAATGAATCTTAAATAAAATCCATTAACAGGATAAAATAACTGTCATTTTATTCTTTACTTCCTCTTATAACTAAATACTTAAATTAGAAAAAATAACAATGAAAGACGAGAGTGATGGAAGAGTAAGTTTCAGTTGTTCCATTTTTTATTATACTCCCTCTGTTTCAAATCTTTTATTATACTCCCTCTGTTTCAAATCTTTTTATCTGTATTCTTATTTAGTTTACAATACAATATTTTATTACATTAAAACTTAAATACTTGCACCCGGAGGGTGCATATATTTGCTAGTATATATAAAGTATTCCTATGCGCAAAAAAGTCTCTTAAGAAACAGTAACAAAAAATATGAATATAAACATACAATGCACGCAATTCCCTAACCTTTAGACATAAAATAACCCCAGATGTGTTTGGCTATTGGATTTTATGGCATGTCAACATTTGTTGGGTTATTTTATGTCAAAGACGTTTTATTCTATTTATACTTGATGGGTATTCAATTTTAACACATTTTTTTAAAAGTCATTTGTCCTCTTTAACCCGCAGATAGGATCCTAACATGTACTACCACTCCGGATCAGGGTGGACCTGGGAGTAATGGCGATGCAGGGGTGTTCCACACTCCCCAGAGTTCCAAAATTGGAACTTCACCATTAATGCAGTTTAACGTCATACCTAGGATACTGCCCCAGCCACCACCATTGGAACAATCAGATAAGTGCTAGGGCTTGATAAGTTAAGTAGCCGATTGATAGGAAGGAGGGGCTCACCAATTGCCCGTCTAGCCTAAGTAAAGGCTAAATGGAATGTTGCATGTCATTGACTACCCAGCCACCAAGATTCCGTCCTTAAGCATCACCGGTAGCCACATACGGTCAACAGTAGGCCCCATTAGTGGTGGGGGTGGATTTTATCCCTCTGTGATTAAACGATTGTCAGATTTTAATTTTTGATGGGTATTAATTAATTTTTTTCGAAAAACATAAGCTACCCTAATAGATAATCATAGATTTCTTGTTTGTTTTGTTTTACGGCACATCAACTTCAGTGGGTCATTTAATGCCATCAGAGTTTTTAAAATAAATTTATTCTTAATGGAAACTGAATTCTATCTATTTAACCCATAGATGAGACCCTAACAGGTAATACCACTCCGGGTCAGAGTGGACCAGGGAGCAATGGTGATGAAGGTTGCTCCACAAACCCCAGACCTCTAAAACTGGAACCTTGCCATCAGATAGAGTTTAACGTCATTCCCGGGACATGGAGACCCTCAGTCACCGCTTTCTAGTACACTCGGTTGATTGAATTTTACGGCATGTCAACCCTTGTTGGGGCATTTTATGCCATAGACGTTTTCTTTTATTCATTCTTGATGGGTACTCTTTTAACATGTTTTAAACATGTTTTTTTCTATTTAACACAAAGATGTGACCCTAACAGGTACTACAACTCCGGGTCTGAGTGGACCTGGGAGTAATGGTGATGAAGAGGTGCTCCACATTCCCCAAACCTCCAGAATCGGAACTTTAATAGCAGATAGAGTTAAATATCTACGCAAGACAATAAGACCCTAATAGGCATGACCACTCCGGGTCAGTGGATCGAAGAGCAATGGTGATGAAGGGGTGCTCCACATACCCCAGACCTCTAGAACTGGAACCTCAACATCAGATAAAGTTAAATGTCTACCCAAGACTATAAGACCCTAAGATCAAAGTGGATCGGGGAGCAATGGTGATGAAGGGGTGTTCCAAATATCCCAAAAATTCAGAACTGGAACCTCACCACCAGATAGTCTAACGTCATACCCAGGACAGATAATCGTATTAGTACAGATGTGGGAGTGTGTGTGCAGCATGCTTTACCCCCCCCCTACCATAACTTTTGTTTAGTTTAACCTTATTTCCAGGGGAGGGGGGCGGACTCAACAGGAAAACACCACCCCTCGCGAACCCCTAGCCCCCACCCCACACCACTTATTCTTTCAAACATCTCAAATTTCCCGCCTCATCCAAAATAAGTCTACGTCTACGGTTTGCTTGAGTGGACAAACCGTTTAGTTAGCATATCCCTAATTATTGGTGACATGAGGAATTCGTTGGTTCCATCCAATACGATTCCCAGACAACTGAACAACTTTAAGGTTCTCTTTGATCTGCAAGAATGGTAAAGAATATCGAGTTTCTCTCACCCCCAAAATATTGTAATCCTATTAGAAGACTTTGCAACTACAGATGGTTTTAACGAGAAAGTTTCTCTCCCTTAGACAACCACTCCCCCACACTTCATCAAAACAACAAACCCCCTAACAACACCTTCCCCTGAAAACAGAGGAAAGAAAAGCAGTTGTCTGTCTGTCTGTCTCTGTGCATGTGTGGGTGAGACAGAGAGAGAGAAAGAAAGAAGGAAGGAGGGGGAGAAAGGACGAGGGGGAGAGAAAGAGGAGGGAGAGAGAGAGAGAGATAGAAAGAGAGAGATATAGAAGGAAAAAAGAGAGATAGAAGGAAAGAGAGAGAGAAGAAGGAGAAAGATAGAAGGAGAAAGAGAAGAATAGAAGGAGAAAGAGAAGATAGAAGAGAAAGATAGAAGGAGAGAGAAAGAAAGAGAGAAAGAAGGAGAGAGAGAGGAGAGAGATAGGAAGAGAAAGAGTGAAGGAAAGGGAGAGAAGAATGGGAGAGAGAGAGAGAGAAGAGGATGAAAAGAGAGAGAGAGGAGAAAGAGAGAGAGAGAGAGAAAGAATAGAATAAGAGAGAGAAAGAGAGAGAGGGGAGAGGAAAGAGAGGAGGAGAGAAAAGATAGGGGAGAGAGAAAGAGATAGGGAAGAGAGAGGGGGAGAAAGAGAAAGAGAGGGGGAGGGGACAGAACGAGAGTAAAGAAATAACCACAAAAAACCTTTTGTTGTTATTTTCTTTTTTAGAGGGACAACCCCCCCCCATACTCCCCGCCGCCAAATCCGCCCCCCCCATTTCAGTCTGTCTCAGAGTTCAAGATTCAAGAATTTACGAAGGAAGACAAAAAAAAGTGGGTTTAGGATTTGCACTTACTGACTACATTCATTCTTAGAACAAAAAGCTGAGTCTTAAATGTTTCAAATTTCACCAAACTGCCGTATCGGTGATGCTTGTTATCAAAACTACATTTTCGTCCATTATTTATTTACCAAACCATCCGCACGAGCAGGATGTGACACAAGGTCAATTTCTTAAGCTGAGTTCAACAAGTTTGAATTCAGAGTTTTCCTTCTCCTAGACCGGTTGCCTAACCAAGGTTAAAGAGCCCAGTCTGCCCTACTATTTATCCATAGCTGGAGGGAGAGTAGGATTCATACCTTTCCCAGGGGTATTAGCGCTAAGTGAAATGCAATTTTCACGTCCAGGATTTGAACTCGGGCGACGAGTCCATTTCCCATGACTTTAACCATTACACCACGCGCTTCCACATTATATATATATATATATATATATATATATATATATACACACATCACGCACTTCCATTTTCTTCCATTATGAGTCGGCGCAATGGACTTTTTTTTCGGTATCACCAGATAGCAACGAAGGAGTCTATCCCCGTTTCACTAGCGATAATTTGTATTCTTTGGATTTTTCGGTCAATCATCCTCATTTTTATTGTTATATACACAAAGCCTATTTTTTATTTTTTTTATTTTGGCCTATTGACCCTCCGGCCTTCTTTAGGTGTTTCTTGAGGGTTTCGATTCGAGGTTCCGTGAGGGCTCCTGGGTTCGTCGAAAAGAGTCCCGGGTTCGAAGAGAAGGTCCCAGTCCCACAACACATGAGGAGGGCCGGAGGGTACATCGTCTGAAAAATTGTTGTTACGTTTTTATGGGCCATCCTTTAGGCTTCAAGCAAGAGCGCTTGTCCAGTGGAGATGCCTTGGTAAAGAATCCTTTGGTTGTTCCTTGGTGCTCCTCGGTATTGCAAGACCTTCGTCAATGATTGCAAATAGACGCATCTCCGTATCAGTAATTAAGTAATCAACCAGCCACGGATTCCGGGCTGTTGATTGGCTAAGGTTTAAACCACGTGACCTCACTTAGTCTATAAACTTAAGTGGTGTATTGTAGCACACCTTATATATACCAAAATAATGGAAGCGCGTGGTGTAATGGTTAAAGTCATGGGAAATGGACTCGTCGCCCCGAGTTCAAATCCTGGACGTGGTAATTGCATTTCACTTAACGCTAATACCCTTGGGAAAGGTATGAATCCTACTCTCCCTCCAGCTATGGATAAATAGTACGGCAGACTGGGCTCTTTAACCTTGGTTAGGCAACCGGTCTAGGATAAGGAAAACTCTGAATTCAAACCTGTTGAACTCCGCTTAAAAAAATTGACCTTGTGTCACATCCTGCTCGTGCGGAGGGGTTGGTGTGTGTATATATATATATATACCAAAATAATCCAACAGTTGTGTATATAATAAAGATGAGGACAATAGCCCGAAAAATCAAGTTAATATAAAGTAAGCCATCAATAAGGAACTTGGGGGAGATGTTTTTACCCGTCTGCAGGGGATACAGTCAGCGTATTCTAAGCCCCGCCGACACGGGGTCAAAAAGATTGATTACTTTATGTAATCTCGGCGAGACGACGTTCTAGATATAATGTGAATCTCGAATTAGTACAGCAACAAATTTTCGAGTCCGACACGAAATACCCGAAGAAGGCCGGAGGGCACATCAGCCGAAACGTTGTACAGATAACAATGAAGATGAGGACAATAGTCCGAATAATACTAACAGCAAATAAAAACGAAGAATTTGGATAGATAAAGTTAATGGCAAAAAACAAAAACCTTAAATAAAAAATAAATAAATTAATAGATGTATAAAAGAAAAATAGAAAGAATCGGCCGAAGAAAAAAAAAAAAAATAAATTAAACATGAAAAGAATGAAAAAAAAAAACATCTTGAGTTATTAATGGAAGAAGAAAAGAAGAGAAAGAAGAAGAAGAAGAAGAAGAAGAAGAAGAGAAGAAGAAGAAGAAAAAGAAGAAAGAAAAGAAGAAAGAAGAAGAAGAAGAAGAAGAAAAAGAAAAAGAAGAAGAAGAAGAGAGAAGAAGAAGAAGAAGAGAAGAAGAGAGAAGAAGAAGAAGAAGAAGAAGAAGAAGAAGAAGAAGAAGAAGAAGAAGAAGAAGAAGAAGAAGAAGAAGAAGAAAGAAGAAGAGAAGAAGAAGAAGAAGAAGAAGAAGAGGAGAGAGAAGAAGAAGAAGAAATATTGCAAGTCTAAGAAATAAAAAAAATGAGAAATGATGAATGAATAAGTTTTGTGAAGAAGGGAACGAAAGAGAAGTTGAAAGAAATCGGTAGAAGAAGAATTGGTAAATGAGAAAATAGATAAATCGCAGAAAAATAAAAGAATGGAAATAAATGAAGAGTTTTGGTAAATTTGTCCGGAGAAGAAAAAACAGGAATAAGAAAAGAAATAAGAAAAAAGAAAAAACGAGACATTTCTAGAAAAAAACCAAAAAAAACAATCCATCACTGAAAATCCGACGAATTTATATTGGATAGAGAGAGTGGAGAGAGAGTGGGAGAGGAGAGAGAGTGTGTGGGAGAGAGAGAGAGTGGGAGAGTGAGAGAGAGTGAGAGAGTGGGAGAGTGAGAGAGTGGGAGAGAGAGAGAGAGTGGGAGAGTGAGAGATGGACAGACAGAGATAAAAAAAAACAATGAGAGAGAGAGAAAGAAACGAAGAGAGAGAGGAGAACTGAGAGAGAGAGAGATACTGAGAGAGAGAGAGATACTGAGAGAGAGAGAGAGAGAGAGAGATATCTGAGAGAGAGAGTGAGATGGACAGACAGATAAAAACAATGAGAGAGAGAGAGAGATGGAGACAGAACAGAGAGAGAGAGAGAGAGAGAGAGAGAGAGAGAATCAGAAAGAAGGCGAGATCGAGAGAGAGAGAGAGAGAGACAGCGAGAGAGACATGAACATTAAATATGAGCATTCTAAGACATATGAAGATACTGATACACACACACATATAAGTCGTCGAGGAGGCTTAGAGTCGGTATCAGCCATACAGCGAGGGAGTCTATCCCCTTTTCACTAGCGCTGGACCAAGGAGATTGTTTTTAGCGTCTGAGTTGGAGCGCCACACCTACTGTCAGCTCCTTACTTTACTGCACAGATCCCTGTGCCACTCATAAGCTGAGTTGGCGAGGGCCGGTATCGATCTAGGAACCTTGAGGTTCCCATC